>JAVIWC010000429.1:0-17957 GCA_031894815.1 Creontiades dilutus
GATGTGCATGAAACGCTGCAAATTCTTTCACTGTGGTTTATTATGCAATTTCATTCATTTGACTTGCATTCATGATTTGAGTTTCTACTAACCTTTGGAGTGTGCGTGTTTCACAGGTGATTGAGCGATTATTGAATTTCAGGAGCTATGCATAGAGCACGTAAATCTCTTAATACCTATTTGGATTGATCAGTTGATCATATGGGTGTGCCTCCTGAAATTCAATAATCGCTCTATCACCTGTGAAACACGGACACTCCATAGCTTAGTAGAAATTCAAATCATGAATGCAAGCCAAATGAATTAAATTGAATAATTAACCCCAGAGAAAGAATTTGCAGCGTTTTTTCCTAACTGCAGGTTCTGACGAGCTCTTCAATACCCTTTGACAACAATATGTCCATTTGGTTTTTAGAAAAGTAAATAGGTAATTTACCTAGCTATTCACATTGTCGTAGTAGGTCTAAAAGTTAAATATTCGACTCAGCAGTTGATTTTCATGCTCCCATAAATTTTCTATGAACGCAATTTTTTTTCCTCATTCAAGTTGAGGATCTTACACCTTGAAAATAGGTTTTGCGATGCTCCCGTAAAATCATGTCAGCAATTATGATCAACGAAAAGCTGTTTACAACTTTTCTCAACATTGTCGAGGCTGAAAGAGATCCCCATGCAGCGGACAGAGGATTCGGAATATTTTGTAAGTTGATGTTCGTCACGAAGGGTGGCATCACAGCCAATCACGCCCGCAAGCACATCACGTCCCAACGGCCACTCAGTGACTAACTGATTCTCTCGGAAATGATATTTCAGGTGCGTAGGTTTATTGTTGACATTGTCGTGATTGTATCTAGTTCTATCATTTTAATGACCAAGATTCCATCCGATGCATGTTTTCACAACTTCGTTAAAGGCTGTAATTAATGAGCACTGGAGGAACCTTGAGACATGAGTACTTCTGTCACAATGTGATCTTGAAGTTGAAAATAACATTGTCGTGGCTTTTAGTTTTTAACATTGTCGTGGACATTCCAAATTACCAAAAGACTACGGCAATGTCAGAGTGCCACAACAATTTTAAAATTAAGTAATCACCTTTTTTTACCAAGCATATTGTTATAGTGTACCACTACTTGGGAATCCATCTACTTGTTCAGTGACTGGCGCAACATATGGTTTTACAAGGTAAGCAGAATAATGGAGAGATCAACAATTTCAGAAGAGGAGAGATTAAGAAGAAAACGATTTTTTAAGATTCATTCTTCTCTATAGTTTCATATTTTGGTTAATGTACTCAGTTACATGGGGCTTTGGAACCTCCATAAAGTCAGGATTGAGACAATTACATCTCTCTTGTTTGATTCAACACAAATTTTCATTTTTGTTACCAAGCTTTTTTTTGGAGTGATTGTTTATCGTGATTTCATTTTTACTTCGAGTAGGAGTTATGTGATTCGGGAAACTTTGAAGGCTGACATATGGGAGACTGCCTACAAGTAGTATGATATACTGCTAAATATTACGTAAGTTTTCATATTTTGATTCTTGTTGAAAAAACTTTTCACATTAATTAAATGATATAAAAACGATTTTTCCAAATACAATGCCATTTTTTCCTTTTACCTACCAACCCAAGAAAAAAAAACCGTCTGCCAAGAGGGTGTGGCACATATCTTCCTCGTATCCATAACATGACTATAATATAGTCTATATTATAGAGCATTGAAAATTATTATTGACTATTATCGTTCAATTAGGCGAAGTAAATATTGAATTAGGGTAAATTTATTGTTATGCAGGAGCATAACTATTGAACAAACTATAAAATATACCTAATAATCAAAATTGACATTGACGCTGAATGGGTAGATGACTGAAGTGATAAATACTTATTATGACATTTCTAAAAATAAAATATAAGCATCGTTCAATGACGGATCGAATAATGTTGGGTTGACTGCAGCGTCGTTGCAAAGTACCCAACTGCCGTCATCCGTCCGCACAGTGGTTGTATAAATCTTGCGCATGCGCAGAAGCTACTATTGATCCGGGGGTCATGAAACTTATAGGGGATTATCTACACATCAAACCGAACAATCCCTGAAAATTTAATCGAAATCGGTCAAGAACTCCCGGAGTTATGCGCATAACAAGGATTTCACGTTTGCGCATGCGCAGAGGCTACTATTGATCCAGGGGTCATGAAACTCATAGGGGATCATCTACACATCAAATCGAACAATCCCTGAAAATTTTATCGAAATTAGTCAAGAACTCCCGGAGTTATGCGCGTAACAAAGATTTCACGTTTGCACATGCGCAGAGGCTACTATTGATCCGGGGGTCATGCAACCTATAGGGGACCATCTACACCCCAACCCGCACAATCCCTGAAAATTTCATCAAAATCGGACTATAACTTCGTGTAGTTTTGCCCGTAACAAGGATTTGCTGACAGACAGACAGACACACAGACACACAGACAGACACGGAAACAGACATGAAACCTGTAGGGGACCATCTACACTCCAACCTGAATTGGCAGTGTGCGTGTTTCACAGGTGATAGAGCGATTATTGATTTTCAGAAGTCACACAAATATGATCAACTGATCAATCCAAATAGGTATTTTGGTTGAGAACAGATTTACGTGCTCCATGCATATCTCCTGAAATTCAATAATAGCTCTATCACCTGCGAAACACGCACACTCCGAAGCTTAGTACAGATTCGAATCATGAACGCAAGCCAATTGAATAATAAACCCGAGTGAAAGACTACTTATTTACCCCAGCAATAATATTGAATAATAATCCCCAGTAATAATATTTACCTATATATTATCAGCGTTTCATACATATCAGAATGCTTCAACCCGTCTATCGGCTATAAACTACAAGTATTCACATCGACTATCACTCCAGTAACCACATTCACTACAACTCGACGCTATCGGCATCACTATTGAAGTGTTTGCCATGTCAAATTCTTCGGCACTCCCCCCCCCCCCCCCGGTGGAAACAGTACAAATTTTCGTTTGAAAAATGTATATAGGAGGTGCAACGGCTTTCTAATTCTATCGAAATTTACTAAACTGCAGTTCGACCCTGCGGCCCAGCTGTAGTGCCGGCGTCCGCTTCCTCTTCGAAGAAAAGAAAGGCGAGAGGCCGGAGGAGGGCGCGACCGGGGGACCCCGGGACTCGGGGCTTTCGAAAAGTTCAGTTGAGTCGGCTTTCAATTGGGTTCGAGTCATGTTCACGTGGGTACTGGCCGTCGCGGTGCTCGCCGCCGCCGGTCCCGTCCTCGCCAGGAAGAACGTCGTCCCCGCTTTCCGCCTTTCCGACGACGTCCTCCCGCTACACTATCACGTCACCCTCGTCCCGAAGAGAGATTGCACTTTTTCGGGAACAGTAAGCCAACTCAAAAAGTATTTTGGAAATGTACATTTCAACGATTACAGTAGAAACTAAACCTGATTCTAAAACTTCTTACTTGGGAATATTTTGTTGCATTTGGAGACAGAACCTGCAGTTTGCCACTTTTGGAAGATACAGAAGTTCAAGCATTTTACTAATAACACTTCCAAACCAAATTGGACAATTACCTAATAAAATTGAATGGAAATCAGTTTTGAGGCATTCTGATTACAAAATTTTAAGGGAGCTCGTTACTGTTCTTATTCACTCACCTACGTATTGATCCACTACGTTTATCCTAAAATTCTGAAATTTGTACCATACCTGAAGGATTAAATGAGCTTCAATTTCTCGCAAGAAAATTTAAAACTGGCGACGTACAGCTCAAAAGAAAAGTTATGATTTTCAATAGTTCATTTATTTTCGTCATATATAGCATTTACAAGTCGAATTATCCTTTTTTACAAATCTTGATAAACTTTTTACAAATCAAAATAGCCTTTTTACAAACCAAAATAATCCTCCTCAAGCAATGCGCGAGAATTGTTGAAGAGCAATGAAATAGGAGTTAGAATTAGCTGGCATTCGATTTTCATGAAACCACAATATTCCTCCTGAATGTGATCTTAAGTAATTTTCATTATTTGTGTTCTCGTTTGAACTATAAGCAACACCGATTGCTCAAATTCTGTTTCTGTCATTGATTGATAAATGTTGTATTACGTGACATGTGATGACATTTTATTGTCATTGCAATCCTAAAAGATTTGGATTGATCAGTTGATCACATTTGTGTGCCTCCTGAAATTCAATAATCGCTCTATCACGTGTGAAACACGCACACTCCAAAGCTTAGTAGACATTCAAATCATGAACGCAAGCCAATTTAATAATAAATCCCAGTGGAAGAGTTTGGAGCGTTTTTTTATTTTGTTTACGTATTTTTAGTATTGAATGCATTCAGTGTCTTTTCTTGGTCTTTCAATGATTGCTCATTGCTCAAGGATGGGTAGGTATTTTGATTTGTAAAGAGGTTATTTTGTTTTGCAAAAGCGTTATTTTGATTTGTAAAAAGGATATTTTGACTTGTAAAAAGGATAGTTTGGTATGTAGATTTGAGAAAGATTCGAGTAAAAAATGGCAAAATATGCTATGAAAAAAATAAGTTTTTTCGGCTTACCCTTTCCAAGTAGGGGGAAAACATTTTAAAAATAGATTTTTTTTTTTGCAAATTTAAAGTAAAATAGGGACGGAACAAAGAGAATAAATAAATTAATAAATACATAAAAAAAAAATTTAAAAAACGCTGCAAATTCTTTCACTGGGGTTCATTATTCAATTGGCTTGCGTTCATGATTTGAATTTCTACTAAGCTTTGGAGTGTGCGCGTTTCACAGGATAGAGCGATTATTGAATTTCAGGAGGCACACAAATATGATCAACTGATCAATCCAAATAGGTATTTTGGTTGAGAACACATTTACGTGCTCCATGCATATCTCCTGGAATTCAATAATCGCTCTATCACCTGTGAAACGCGCACACTCCAAAGCTTAGTAGAAATTCAAATCATGAACGCAAGCCAATTGAATAATAAACCCCAGTGATTATTGAATAATAAACCAAAAATCGTATATTCCAAGTCCCCGAGGAGGGGAGCAGGTTGCCCTGGGAGACGCTCCTCTTCGGTGGGGTCCCCTTCACTGGCGCGGTCGAGAGGGGGGGGGGGGGTGAATTCCACCCAGCGGTTGCCCTCGGAGACGGTCCTCATTGGTGGGGTCCCCTTCACAGGCGCGGTCGAGAGGGGGGTGGCGGAGAATTCCACCCGCCCAACGTTACCACCCCCTGATATACCTACCTGCTCTGATATTTTCGTCTGTATATAGATTGATGATGATGATGATGATTGATGATTGATCGAAACTGACGCTGGCACATAGGTACGCCGCCTGCAGCGCCGCGCCTCTTGAGAGATAACTCTCCTGCAGCGCGGCGCAGCTGGCGCCTGTTTCGGTAGGTACATGAAGAAATCGCAAGCCGCAGACGCATCATGGATACCATACCTCGACGCCGTGTCTTAAGTGAACAACGAACGCGATCGACGGGGGCGAGCGGGCGCCCATCGCGATCTATCAGTGCGATCAAACAATACAACTCTACAGATGTGTCAGACGTAACAACGCGGCATCACGCTTTGTTGCGGCAAAACGATCGTGCCGCGTGTTCGATTTTTCTTCAGTCCAAGAATTTTCCTTAGCCGTTCAGCCTTCACATGTGATACAACCATCAACCTTCACGCGTTCGCGCCAACCTGAGTCACACCGGCGCTCGCGCAGCTGTCTGTCGACCGCCCTTGATTTTTCAATGATTATCTTGCTGGTTTCTCTACTTTCCATTGCAGTAAATACAAAAGAACCAGAATACAATTTTAAAATCACATTTTTCATAAAAAATTCTTTATTGTTTAAAATAACAGCCGTTAATAGTCGTTAATGGCTAAAAATGAACTCTTGCTTCCGAAAACACGCAATTGGCTTCAAAAGGCCTCTTGGAAAATGATTACTTTTGTTCAACTCTTTTCTTTGTTGAAAAACTAGATTATTTATTTCAATTGAACTAGATAAGAAGGTATAGAATTGCTTACACATAGGTATTTAAATTTATGTATGAATGTTACACGAACAGGTAACTCACAAAAGCGCGATGTATCAAAAAGGCCACTTGGACTATAATTCTTTCAAACTTTTTGTTGTAAAAATGTAATTTTTTCAATCTAACTAGATGGAAACTAGAAAAAACATTTGCTAGTAGTTCCAAAATTACGAAATACTGAAAAATCACAAATGACAAGACACAAAAAATAAAATAGTAGAAATTCAAATCATGAACGCAAGCCAATTGAATAATAAACCTCATTGAAAGAATTTGCAGCGTTTTTTTATTGAACCTCAATACCCCCCCCCCCCCCCCACAATAAAAACATCTATAATTTATCAAGTCCTTTAGCACTCGTATTGCGTTAAAACTTCCCCAAATCCAAATTTAAACGATGTAGCCAAAGGTAGACAGATGTAGAGGAGGCACACAAATATCATCAACTGATCAATCCAAATAGGTGTTTTGGATGAGAACCGATTTACGTGGTCTATGCTTATCTCCTGAAATTCAATGATCGCTCTATCACCTGTAAAACACGCACACTCCGAAGCTTAGTAAGATTCAAATCATGAACGCAAGCCAATTGAATAATAAACCCCAGTGAAAGAATACTTATTTACCCCAGTAATAATATTGAATAATAAACCCCAGTAATAATATTGAATAATATTTACCTATATATTATCAGCGTTTCATGCATATCAGAATGCTTCAACCCGTGTATCGGCTACTAACTACACTACAAGTATTCACATCGGCTATCACTCCAGTATCCACGTTCACTACAACTCGACGCTATCGGCCGGACATCACTAGGTTACAAACAAACAATAATAAACCAAAAAACGCAAATGTTGGCACCATAAATCGGGCCATACATCGGGAATGGTTTGACCTACGGACCTGGGGAGGGGCTCATTCGATTCCTGACGGTATGTTCTTGAAATAAGTTTACATCCATGCCGCTTGGACTTGTTTTGAGGTTTCTAGGGATTTTACAAAAATTTGACAGCCCTTAAAGGGCACTTTAAATTGAGTGAGAGAGCTGGCTCAAGAATTGGGGCGTCGTCGGACCAAGATGGATTTTTCCTGAAAATTTCAGATTTTTTGCTCCAGCCGTTTGGGAGAAATCGTGCGTACGGCGTACATCGGGAATGGTTTGACCTACGGACGTGGGGAAGGGCTCATTCGATTCCTCTTGGTATGTTCTTCAAATAGGTAAATATTTAGGCCGATTCGACTTGTTTTGAGGTTTTTAGGGATTTTACAAAACCTTGACAGCCCTTAAAGGGCACTTTAAATTGAGTGAGAGAGCTGGCTCAAGAATTGGGGCGTCGTCGGGCCAAGATGGATTTTTCCTGAAAATTTCAGATCTTTTGCTCCAGCCATTTTGGAGATATCGTGCGTACGGCGTACGGCGGACGGACGGAAAATTTTTTATTGCAGATTCGGATTCTACACCCTTTGAAACGTAAACCATGAAATTTTCAGGGGGGGGGGGGGGGTTAGAATTTTTTTGTTCCAGAGCGATTACAATGGTTTATTATTGAATAATAAACCAAAAATAATAGAAATTGTGACAATTATTTAAGAACTGCGGGTTAAGCAGCGTGGACAAAAATTCTATCTAACCTATCGTTTTCTCACGGATTCGGTTTGAGAACATTTTGAAACGGATTCATATTCAGTTTTTTTCCCTCAAGTTTGGGTCGTCTCAAACCTCCCCAGGATCAATCCTAATAGGCGCCCTTCTACTTACAAATACTCACTTCTCACGAATGTCCTAAAAAGAAAGAAACAAAAACACAATAAAATCATCTTTCAGTCGTTTCCTGAGGTTGTCTCACGAAATGGAGAGGAGAAATTAGCAGGAACGTAAGGTGACAATAAGTGTGAAGGAGCCCACTGATTTGCTCCACCTTCAACCACCCTACAATAATATGGAAATACAAATTAAGACAACTTTAGTGGTATATTCTCGGACTAGTGAAGCGGACCGAAGCGAGGCATCCTTCGCTTGATGTAGTTTTTGCGATCCTCGGTGTAAACTTAGCATCTCAACCTCTATTCTTGTTCTTCTAATGACATGGAATCAAACTGCAGGAAAACCAAGGCTGCCAATAATAATATCGTGGGTAAACGCAGCACGTTCCCCTGTTCGTTGAATCTCGTCAATTCAGCCTTTGGATACGAAGATTCCGAATATAAATGGAGACAAAACCGTCCTCAGAAATTGACAAAATTGTCCTTCCCGGTTTTCCCACTCTGTGGTTTCACTTTGATGGTACGAAAAACTGTTTTAATGACTTTCTCAACTAGCGGTAAAATCCATCCATTAGAATTGATCCCGGGGGGGGGGGGGGGTTGAAACAATAGAAACATGAGAGAAAACTTCATACAGATAGGCGTATGGATGTGTCATCTTTCGTCTGCGATTCTCTACCAATTTTCGTGATTATTTTTTTCCCATTCTGTTGTATTCGGAACGTGCAACAAAACCACGAAAATTCCGGATTTCCCGACGGATGAGAGAAATTGGAGGGGACAATGTCAAATCAACGTATTTTTTTTTTCGACAATTGTGTCGGCGCTATTCAGGTTCTAATTTTCTTCCGATTTTCGTGATTCTTATTTTACTCGATCTCAATGTTTGCCTAGTTGTACAACGAACCTCAAAAATTTCGCTTTTGGTTACAGGAGGGAGGATGGTGGGCTACGGAGGGGAAGGAATAATTTTATCTTAAAAAATATTAATTCTATCTAGAAATACTATATATCTCCATTATTTTCATCTAGATTTTTTTTTTGTTCGATCCAAGATTTTGTCTGACAAACCTTTCCTGTGCAATAAATAAACCTCAGAAATTTGGAATTTTTCAATGGAGGAGGATGGAGGGGGTAATTGGCGATCTAGTTAAGCACCACATGTTTTCTCCGATCTAATTTCAAATTTTAGTAAAACTTATTTCAAAACAATTTGAACGTATGCCATTTTTCTTATACCTTACTGTTAGCGAATGTTTTCAGAAAATGAACTCTAGAAGAAAGGATAAGTTCTTGAACATCATTTTTCGGGCACAGGAAATTAGTCAAATTTGAAAATATTCTGAAAAAAAAAAAACAATTAAAAATCGGAAAAAACCCATGATTATAGACAAATTTATATATATTTTTTTACAGTTCATCCACTATGAACTAGAATATTAAACATGTTGATTCTTATTTGTACCAACGTATCCTGAACAATGTACGTAATTACATTTGACTGAAGTGTACTTGAAAAATTCATTATAAATGCAAAAAAAGGTTGTTAATAGATAATGTACCTAAAGACGTCTGCCAAGATGGGTGTGACTCTTCTATTGATAAATTAAATTATGGGTAAACTTGCTTGTTACGGTAATACAATTGCCACGGGACAAGTTCCCGCAGACATCAACGCCTTCAAATGGGTGAACCGACATGTATTGCGGGTCGGTTGAGCTAAATCTATGGCGGATGGCATGATGATATGATAGAGTTGGAATTGATGTGAGGTGACTAAATTGGGCCCCCTCCGAATTTTTCCAAGATTGGAAGATTAGAAAGTGATTGAAATTACGGTGGACAGATTTTACATTTGTAATGAGTGGAGTGATGTATTTTCTTTTACGGAAGAAAATTGAAACTCAAAGAGAATCAACAACATTCTAACCCGCACATTCTATGAAAAACCATCAAAATCGGGTGAAAATTACGGATTAGTCTTGTCACACCGACATCACGTTCGCAATGAAACTGGTAGGGAGCTAGTTACAGCCTAACCGCGCACATCTCCTTAAGATTTTATTAAAATCGGAAGAAACTGTGAATAAATCCCCTCACAAGGATCTGCGGACATAAGGACACAGACGGTCAGACAATCATGAAACGAAAGTTAGACAGAGTGGCTTAAATCGAAAAATCACAGTTTTGTAGCATTATAAACGAATTTTGGTTCCTAATTTTTCTGTTTGCGGCAAATTCGTCCTGAAAAAATCGTTCTTAGTTACGAGGGTTCGCTTTAACCTGAGCCGTGATTCGATCAGCAACGGTCATGGGGTTTGCGAACCGAAAATTCGTTATGTAAGTGTTCCACTCCAAGGGCTTTCATACACGATCTTCGCTGCCTGTAGTCGAAAAATGCGTAGCGGAAACAAGACGGATAAACACAAATGAAGTATTACTCCGAGGGCAGACGGAAGGGGAGGGCACCTTTTCGTCTAGTTTTGCGATGATAACATTGTCTAAACCTGAGCCGGGCAGAGAATCACCACTCTATCAACTGGCGCTATCAACAACGGAATAGTGAAATGAATGATTGTAAAACACATCCGGATTCTGTCTTTCTTGCATATGATTTACGGACGTTTATTAATAAATTGACCAATATATGTTGCTTAAATATGTCTTTGATAAATCGTACAGATAAGTTACCGAATTCTAATTCACTCTCGTGAATCAAAGTCATTCAACATCAGTTTTGAAAGGAGGTTGGGTAGGGACAACTTACCCACAGCACTTGCTATACTGTTTTGATAGATATTTATTCACTGGTACAACTCATGTACATCACAGTTGTCAAGGTGTTAGAGAAACAATGACTACATACAATGAAATATAACTAATACATGCAAATTTCGATATCAGAGAGAGCAACAATCCATAAGAAACAATAACGACGAACAGTTAACCATAATCTCGAGAATAATACTTGCTCTGAGGAACAATGACAATGCACACATACAAAGCCCAACCGCAACGTTCTTGCCAGTCCTGGTTAAGACATGTTGACAGCTATCTGGGGTCACATTGCCACCAAAAACAAACATCCATGCCCTTCCCTAAATAATATATATTAAAGAAAGAGCTTTGGGATTCCACCTCAGGGCTTCATTAACTGGAGGGTGACAGTACGGGGGCCAATCCCTCCAGGTTAGTCCTTCCTTGGTATTCCACCTAGCTGAGGAAAAGCGGGGATGCTGCACATTGGAATCCGCCTAATTCTCATCAATCCTTCCTAATCAACCCTTCTTGTAACGTATAGCGAGAAGCTTCAGTTTTGTCTGGGGCTTAGAAGATTGAAGAAATGGGAATAGAGAACTATCCATATTCATCACAAACTTTGCTGTCATTGAATCCAATTCTTAGATCAAACATAAAAATATCCGTCAAGCGAAATTTCCCCAATTGCCATACCAAATTACGTAGACCTATTGTTGAAATGATTAAGATGAAAGTAATTAGGCAGGAAGCCTTGGGAATAGATGAAAACGTACATGCTTTTTATCTTTTCATATCTCGAAACCATTACGGAAATGGAGAGAGGAAATGTGCTGGCGCTCACGGTGTTTTCCTTTTATCACAGGTTGCCATCGAAATCGACGTGCGGAAAACGACGGAGAAACTGAAATTGAACTCGCGGAACCTCGAAATCGACCCGTCGTCTGTGAGTTTGACCAACATCAAAAATGGCACCGAGGAAGTCAACGTTGTGCAATTGGAGGTGAGATTTTACTTTTATAGTTTATTTTCATATTATTTTTGGTTCTTACTAGTACAATTCGATGTGGAGAATACAATTTATTGTAAAGTGAAGGAATGGTGATACTCCCTCGTGGAAACATCAAAACACACCACCCATGCGAGAAAGCCAAATCCAGGTTACCTTCAAACCAGGCAACAAATGCAACTTATTCAAATTTAAGTTTTTCGTCAAATCGTTTATGAACACTTAGGTTCGTTTTTGGTCCTAAACAATTTTATTTAAACCCTCCTTATTCTTACCCTTGCTTCTACATTATCAAATAATTCACCTATCTACCACTAGAAGCTATCATAACACGCAGGCGTATTTATAAAAACTGAAAAGAAAAAAAAATGTTTTTACTGTTAATTTAAAATATAGTTATTACATTTATACTTAATTTCATGATGAGTAAAAAGAAAAGAAATTAAGTCACACTCGACAGCAAGTCCAGTGAATCAGATCACACTGGTTAGGACATTTTTCTTTGGAGACCAAAAACACGATAGCACCCTTGGCGAACTTCACTCTGTCTTTCCGTTCAGCTCACTAATCCGAGATGCCTGACCGTAAAAACCCAGAGTGACCTACAGGCGAGCGGAAAATATTGGGGAGATTTTGTCTCAACCTTGGTTGCAGACACCAGAACAAAAAGGCTTACACCGATTTCAAAGAGCGAGGGGTAAGCTATTCAATTAGGTGATTAAGGGCTCAGATTTCTTTTGTGCTATCACCAATTACACATATAATTTTCAAGGTGTAGCAGAATGCTGGTCAAAATTGAGTGTTCGGCAATTAGTATGCATAAAAACCATTTTGCTTGGGTAGTGCAAAGCAAACTGAACCTGAGCATTAACAACCGTAGAGAATTTCAGGAGATAAGCATAGAGCACGTAAATCGGTTCTCAATCAAAATACCTATTTGGATTGATAAGGTGATCATATTTGTGTGCCTCCTGAAATTCAATAATCGCTCTATCACCTGTGAAACACGCACACTCCGAAGCTTAGTAGAAATTCAAATCATGAACGCAAGCCAAATGCATGAAATTGAATAATAAACCCCAGTGAAAGAATTCGCAGCGTTCTCAGAGGATCTGTAATCCTCAACAGAATCGCTTCAGCGAACATGGTGAACCAGGGACGCACAGACAACATTTATTCCTTCCTCCATTTCTGCGACCTAGAGTCCAATCGAAATGATAGATTTTTTAATTATTGTTTGGGATAATAAACCTTTGTAATCAACCTAGAAAAACTATTTTCACCCGATGGAAAATGGTGGTTTGCGTTTCAAGATACGCAGATTTCAATAATCAAATTTTAAAAAACCGTCCGTCCTCTGTACGCTGTTTGCCGAACGAAGCTATTCTCCGAAAATATTGCACGATTTGTACGATTTTCCCTTAAAAATCCGACATCGATCCAGAATTTGCCAGTAATCTCGACATCTCTATCAATCAACCCTGAGGCATTCTAAATAAGGATTAAACGACCAAAAAATCAAAATCTTAAATACTTTTGATGTAAGTGGGTAGTTTTTTTGGGATTAATACAGGAATCAGTTCCCGGAATCGTATGATACCACTCGGGTTCCTGTACATAAGTGCGTTCGCATACCATTTGAAAAAAAACCTCATCGTTGGGTGGTGAAAATCCTGGAGCTCGACCGCTTCACTGGCGGCAGCCCAAGTATTTTCCACTTGAAAGCAATTGCAAGATTGTAAGCGCTATTTGCCGAGTTTGTATAGGTAATATACCACAGACTGCGATAATAGACATTGATCAGTGATTTACGTAGAAGGGCTACCTAATATAGAAATTATAAACCCCTGTGTAATAACTTACATCGTTTTTCTTTCTCTTTTATTTGTGAAATTTATTCTCTAAATTTGTCATTCCGTTCATATAGTTCAGTAGAATTTAGTCAAATATAAATATATACATGTATGTTAATTTTTTTGTTCAGAATGAGCCTGGAGACACGAACTACAACTTGGAAGAAGGGCTTAAAAACCTGACGCTTGACTTTCCCAGCAGGGACTTCGTGACGGTCGGAGTAGGTGAACCGCTACAAAGCCCCGGCAGATACTTACTTTATATGGCATTTAACGGTACTATGAACTCCAAACGCCCATTGGGCATCTACTGCGCCCAAACCCGACGGAAGAAGCGAACCAGGTAACTGAGAACTGGCTTAGCGTCCTACTGGGCCACTTACTGGGCCGTTGGTCCTCGGATGAAAGGAACTTGACTTTTACCCTTAGCGGGCGTCCTTGGCCTCGGGGGTTTTTAAATTCGAGCGGAACATCGGTGTCGGACCTCGGGGGCAATTTCTCCTCAGCTGAACTGCATTGTTGTGATCCTTCTGAAGAATAACGCTGCAGATTAAACCACAAAGGTTCATGAAATCGAATCAAAATCGTATATTTGTACAACCTCACCGAGCATTAGAATGTGAAATAAATTCGAAATATCCCGTTTGAGTAGACAAATACCAAGGAGGTCCCACTTTGGGGAATTGGACTAAAAACACAACTACTTTGAGGGAAAAACGCCACGACTTAGGGCAAGGATCTCGCGAGAATTTGACCATTTTGAAGACGAAATACGTCTAACGTCTACCACATCCAATATGTCAATGTTTCATGTATACAATGACTGTCAGCAGCCATCAACTGTTCCAGACAGATTCGTGGAAGCGAATTTCACCCATTCTCACCCAATACTTGACCATTCTTCGAGATATGGGTACTTTAAGTCCGAGGCAACCTGTTTCTTATCTCAGATATTGCCCTGGGGTGGACATCGGAAGGTGCAGAAGGTGCTTGAGACATCCAGTATCAAAAAACAAAGGTGTACGATTTCTAAAGCAAGACGGATGTCTTGACCACCTGATGATAACAGGTGTGTTTGGGATTTCCCGAGTTTAGTTGGAAAAATAACAATTAGGCCAACGTTTCGCTTAATTTATTAAGCATGTCCAGGTATACATACAAGAGAATAAAACGTTATATGGAGTATTTGAGACAGCAAAATGTTATGAGTATTTTTTAGTGGCTGATAGTGGTAGTACGAGTATTTACCCAAAAACATATGGGGCGTTTATAGTTGTCTAAGATAATGGTGATATAAAATAACAAAACGTTATGGTAGTGGTATGGTTTATGATAGTTAAATTTTAATCAACGTGAGCATCAAATATGTTCATTTTTGGTTTATCATTTCCAATATAAAATCTATGTAATCGACCAAAAAATGTTTTTTAAATTTCAAAAATCGGAGAAAAAAATCCCTCTGCCTACTTGAACCAGGTTTACGAATATTGGCTCCAAAATCCTGCATCGAACAGGAAAGTGCTAGTAACCTCTAACCCCTGACTAATCAACCCAAAAAATAATACTTGAGGATTAAATGAAAAAAACGTTGAAATCTTGAACACTTAAGATAGGAATTAGTTTTGTGAACCGAATGAGACCACTCGGGTTGCAAACATTTCAAATTTTTTAAATACAAATTTGAGGTAAACTGTAGGATTTTTCTTTGGGAAACCGCCTTACCTAAAAACCAAATGAAACCGAAGAAACTGAAGGTCAAGTTAAAAGCTAACTACGTCCTTCCTGAAAGCTGTAGATCCCTAATTTCTTTAGCGGAATTTTTACAAATATTGTGAAATAACAATGAATTGGTCTGTATAACTTCACTCAGGCTAAAACGTGGTAAGGAACTGGCAAAATCGTGATGTTGCAGAGACTTCGCTTTTGAAAATTATCGCCAGGTTAAAGCTGATTCTCAGGAAAAGTGCACATTTCAGACTCCAAATTTTCGAAAAACATAGGTGTTTTAAATCGTTATTTTCTTTTATCTTTTCGTTTCTACGGTAGAGAAGGATTGTTTAAACTAGTTTTCCGAGATCAAGATCTAATTTTCAACCCAATAAACGAATTTAAATTTTGATAGACCCACGCTATGGACAATAGCTCCATGACACTGACTAATTATCAAATCTCAGGAGAAAACAATCCAAACTCGGCATGCTTCAAGGTGTTTTTATTGAAAATACATGTTAAAAGAGTATTAAAACCTTAATAACATTAAATTTATTGAATTATTACATTTCGAAGTCTCGATAGTTTTCCACAGCCATCCACAATAGTTTCTCGTTTTCTTGGAATTTCTCATTAAATTAAACAGACTTTTTTCAGACTTGAAGTAGAACGAAGGCAACTAATTGAATAAATTTTTTATGACTAGCAACAGGCTAGGGTAATATCGATTAACTAGAAATAACAGGCATTTAAAAAAACCTCGATCTCAAAACCTGGGCAAAGAAAATTTCAACGAATTTGAAATTTGAATTACAAAATAATAGGAATTTACAGAAAAAAAAGAAGAGTAGAAAAACGTTATGCAACCACTTGGATGTACCTATCGAAAATTATTAGTTATAATGAAGAAATAGACGCAGTGAACAAACAATAGTTAGTAATAATGAAACTTGACCATCGTAAAATACAGGTATCAAGGTGTTGAACATGCTTCATAATAACGATTTCTTTAGCACTATTCCAATTCAAGTTATTTTCAAAATTCGAAGTTTATATTCGTCGATTTTCGTCAACCTTGACGTGTCGGATACTGGAGGGTTTTTGATTTTGCAAAACACTCCATCAAGTGGTATGAGTTGCCTGTCATGATGCTTCGGCCACATAAAAAAGTTATTAGATCTCGACCTGGCCATAAATTGACGAGACCCTGGTTGTCTTGGACTTTTTCAACGATTCCAGGGTACCACTCGTCGTCATACACGGCAGCTATCCAATCCTCTTCATCAATTGCAGGAGTGAACAGACGGATTGAGCTTCAATGCACAGCAGTGTTTAGGGACAACATTGGTGCCTAAACATTCATTTGCAAAACATAGCTGTGGGTGCATGTTGAAATCTAATAACAAGGGGCAAATTCACTACCTCGTCCATGCCACGGAATTATTGTCAGTAGCGTGGATTAATGATGCTTCCATGCCACTGACCACTATTCGCCCACGCGACTGACAAATGACATTTCAAACTCTGTGTACTCCTTCAATTTGATAGGAGGGAAAAAAGTTGGTTATGAAATATTCAAGCTCGACTAGTAGAATTCCGACATGCAGAAAGAAACTGCCTAATTATATTTTTAGTGGTATACCATTGAGACATTCTACTGACCTGAATAAAAATTCCACCGTGCTGAACTGCCCTCTTTACCATTTGGCGGCCGACTGGCATCATAGAGGCCCGCGAGCGGGAGGGAATCTCGTCAGCCAGGGTTTTCTTTAAAGAATGAGCCATAAAAAAATCCCTAATTTCCCTCTGAGAGAAATTGGCATGCATTTTCCGATTTACCCACTCTACTGACAAATTATTCTATTACAAAGTTTGAAGCCTCACACCTAAACCTGAACACGCATTTTTCGATTAGAAAACCATAGAAATTATGGATATACATATCCAAATACTGGAGTTTGGCAATTTTTTTCTCAGTCCCCAAGGTTTGGCCGTACTGAATGGTCTCATACACGAAAATTGACTTGGTTACACCCACGTTACTGACATTTTTCACGTTCATCACTTAATTTGAACAGTTTACGTTTACTCGGGAGGGCCTATAAACTTTGGATCAAGGAAAAGAGAGGGAATATTAATTGCCAAAAGGGAAATTAAAAAAATCTGCCTAGCTCTCTTTAGTCGCTCGTAAAGCTCCCGTTTCACGAATGGCGCACTTTTCCTTCACCATCTCGCTGGCCCACGACAATGTCACTATGGCGTTGTCCAATATGCCGCTCAAGGAGTCCAAACCATAGTAAGTCCATAAATTGCGATGCTAAGATTCTTAATTTATTTTGGAGTCTGCTAATCTTGGTTGTTTACGTTATTGTTATTAAATAAAGCTGCTGGCACGCTTTACAATCTTGAGTAGGTACTTAGGGAGAAACAAATACTCAAAGGTGAAGACCTCGGATGGCAGGAGAGAGGAAAATATATGATTTGTAGTTTTGGTTTCAGGCTTGAAGGAGTTTCAGATAATTAATTCACCACATTGATGGCTAGAAAGAAAAATGCTAGTCTTTTGTTGAACTCAAAATCAAATATAAAACTAGATCAGAGAGCGAACCTAGACGGATCAATACGCAGCTTCTTATGTTTCTTATGATGGCTTGGAACCCGACTTTTATGATGCAGGAAGATGTGGTGAATGGAATATCAAACAGTCCCATCCTTTTATCTTGGCTCATATAATTGTACTTCCTACTTGTCTGTATTGCATTATAAAATAAAATCTACACTGATCTAACA
>JAVIWC010000430.1:0-17476 GCA_031894815.1 Creontiades dilutus
CATCTCATGCAACGAGCAAACGTTATGTTGACTCGTCAATTAGTCAAGTAACGGTACGATTACAAAATGATTTCAGTGAACAACTCAGAAAACTCGATTCAAATCTGAAAAATTTCATTTCCACCTACATATCAGATAAATATTTCCATGAGATGAAAAACAACGGTATACAAAGATTTCAATCAGTTACGAACAAGACACGGAACGAGTAGTAGGTATCTTTGTAGTGAGTTCAAACATGTCTTCAGTTATCATTGATGTGACACTACAATGTGGAAAAATTATCAAGGAACTGTCCATTATTGCTCACGACGGCTCTTCAAGTTTCATATCGAAACATTACATTTTCCTACCGCCGACGCATTTGATCAGCAACAACTCAATTATCGATCAATCGAGGTATAATCAAGAACACATACACGGGCTACCATGGAACTGCGGGAATACACCCTACGAACACATTCCTGAGATATTGAAAGAAGCGACAGAAAATATTAAGTTTGTATACTCGAAGGGCGTTGAAAAATGTCAAATTTTGCGTGAGCTTCTCCCGGGAAATAAACACGTGAATGATTTGATGATTTTTGGATGCCCCAACATTGCTACCTTGCTTGCAGCCAAAAGCTATCCCTCTTCTCCGTGCTTGGATCATTAAAAAGTTGGAAGCAGTTTTTCAAAATCATGCTCTATGATCAAAATTTTGGCACTATCCGATTGGTTGTTGAAAAACCAATTTCAAGCAAATCTACTCGATACAGCTCCACGACTGTCAACTTTTCGCGGTGTGAAAATGTCCATGGACTCATTGATATTAGCAAAACGTGGTTTTTATAAAAACAGTTTTGAGAAACGATCAGTGTGCTGCGTATTTTGTGAAAAAAGTTTCGATACTAGTTCTTACAGTGTAGGAACCCATGATTGCATGGGATGGAGTGGAAATTGATACTTATTTCAGTTCGTGTTACTATCTTAAAAGAATGAATAAATTTAATTTTGTCTCACCTTGTTATTATTTTATCGTCCTAAACGTGACTCTGGGAGTATATCTAGATCTGTATATTCAGCAGTTAGATTTCTGAAAGGAAAAAATTTGTGGTTAATAGGCATGATTTCCCTATGAAATGTAACTACAGAAGGTTGAACATTGAATATCATAATTACCTCGTTTGAAGGATGCGTCTTCAAGGTTGAAAATCGACGAACGAAAAATTCGATTGGAAAATGGTTACTTCTGCAAAGAGAGAGCCAGAAAAAAAAATTAATTTGATGTATAAAATAAATAATCGTATTACCAGATATGAAACGTAATTTGAAGATACATCGAAATTCATAGGTACATACCTTCGTTCTGATGATGGAGTGGTGTTCGAAATTAAAGATTCGTTGAGACGTCCTGCACTGATCGGAAGGTCAGCACAGAACATAGAGTAAAGTAGAAGCGGCAGGCGTCGGGAGGTGGGTGGCACCGACCGCCGGGCTCCATCCCCACTCCTACGCACCCCAGCTCCAAGCGAGATCGCTAAAAAGTGTTAGCTGCATCCCGTACTTCCGGTTGTATTTACTTGCTAATGTGTTCATAATTCCGTTTCTTTCGTTTAGTTTCGTTTCTTACTATTATAAGTGATTATTGTTTCGTTTCTTCCTTTAATATTATCGAGAAATTAACAGTGTGTATAATTGAAAAATGCCTTGCTACGCCGCATTCGGTTGCACCACGATGGAATGGGACAAGACTGATGTTCCTCTCATAACTCTCCACAAATACGTGTCTATCTGATGATTATAATAATCAGTAATTAATTACCTAACTACAGTTACAGTTTGATGTGATTAATTACTATTTATCCTTCCACGGTTACTATTGAAGTGCCTCGTGTAGCCCTAAATTTATAGTTACTCCTAACACTAGTTAACTTCTGATAACGTCCTCACTTGAATTATCATTGTTGACAGCTTTCATTCAGATGAAAATAAAAAAAAAAAATGGATAGTAGCCGTGAGATGAGAGAATTTGAAACCTCCAAATACAAGTTTTTTTTTTTATGTTCTCAATACTTCAAAGAATTTGACTTCGGCCAATCGGCGTTTTAATGACCCCTTGCCATCAGTTTTCAATGCTTATCCTAAGCACTGTCAACCGAAAATTAACCTGGTATGCTGATGTTGGTTGTATTTGATAATTATTCAGTTAGCTATAACGATAGGCAAGTTACGTGTGCGCCAGTACATCATGGCGGCTGTCAAACATGGGTAGGTACTTACACCACGAAGAGAGTTCTGTTCAATGTTCCTTAGTATTGACACCTTCGTATATATTTTCTGTCCCGAGCTTATTTTAAATTTATTAGCGAATTTTCTTGGAAAATAGAGCTATTGCAATGGCTCTAAAAAATGGTTGGCCGTGGAAGACAGTGCACAGTACGTATCTATCAAAGATACCCATGTATCGAACGTGGCAGAAAGTTATTGTCGAATACATATCAGGTACGAAATATAGCATTTCCAAATTGAATTCTACACTTTCCAAATAAAAACTGACATTTCCCAAATCGATTTCGACATTTTTCAAATAGATTTCTATATTTTCGATAGAATTTGTAGAGAAAAATTTCGAAACCTTTTTGGAAAAGGTCGACTTTGATTTGGAAATACTACATAAGATGATTATAAAAATGAATAATCTCAAAGTTATTTGGAGAATAAATTAAATAAAATTATTATAATTATTATTCTTGTTATCATTATTATAATTATTAAAATTATTTATTCCGTATCATAGTATTATTATTTTTTAAGTGTTTTCTTGAATTTCAGGATTCATCGTACGAAAACTGAACTTTTTTATTTTATTTTTTTATTTATTCATTTTTAAATCATATAAATTTATTGCATAATTAGCATTACAGTTGAGCGTAGACTGATATAAACGTAAAGTGATGAAGAAAACTGAACTTGTTGCTAAAATGTGAAGCGTGTCTAGAAGCTATTGAAAAAAATATCAACACCAATGGAAAAGGTCTTCTTGCAATAAAGGACCGTGGAGAATGAGTTACGCTAGATAAAGATGTTATTAGAGAGTTCCTAGGAGATCCGTCAACACCGATACGAATCTGTAACGCGATACGAACGAGCAACAGCGCATGCGCCGCCAATACGAACACTCGTATTGCAATACCACGGTGGTATCTTTACGAAAGTTACGATACCACCGATGCGATACGAACGAACGTATCTTTCGTCCTTATCGCTAAAGTAACCTGCCATCGGGGTAACCTCGTTGTAAACCGCTTCGCATCTACCCACCGGTACATCCGCTGTTTTTCTGGAATAAATGTACATGTTCTCTATTAAATCGGAACGAAAATAGTACGTCATCCTCGCTCATGTCGTCCAGGGAAAATCTCCCATAGAGCCCAGGTTACTTGTACGAGCGGCCCCGCCTGGTCTAAGGGCAAAAATTAGAAATGGTACGAGCGGCTCCGCTCGAGCGAAGGCCCGCAGGCCAGTTGAACCCAGTGACTGGAAGAAATCCGAGAGAAGATGGAACCCGAAGTAGCCTTGTTAACGAAAAGTTCCCGTGGAAATCGAGATATGAGATATCTCGATCGAGATATGATGTAAACGGTTATCCTAGCCAAGTATGTCCGAATGGTTTCGTATAAGTACCAGCCCAGATCGAATAACTGAGAAGTACGTACCTACTTGGGTCGAGAGTCATGTGACTGTGATTGTCTATTTACATGTTTTGACAGTGTTCATTTTAGAAAAATAAATTATACGCATGAAAAAAGTTTCGAGTTCGTGCTGTTGGTTTCATTTCCCATATTTCCGTGGGGCCGCTCGTACATATAAGCCTTGACCGACCGGGGCCGCTGGTACAAGTGCTCCCGCACGGTAATCTGACAAAAAAGCCCGTACGAAAACTCGCTAGACAAAAAATCCTAAACTTTGGAAAACTAGGGCTGAATCACAGAATACGTAACGCATCTATTTTTCCAACTGATCTATACTTTACTGAAAGGATTGATGTAGGATATTTTTTAGTTTTTGAGATGCGAGCATCCAGACCAGCAAACTAGACGATAGGATATTTCTGTCATTTTTCACACGCGAATTTTTTGTCCGGGGTGGGCTAAACGCGAGGATTTTTTGTCCGTGATTCCTCTCGCACTGAGTGGGGCCACTCATGTACCCAAACTTGCCGGTGGGGCCGCTCATGCCGTCAACCCTTTACAAGACCACTCGTTCTTTCGTTTTTTTTTAAATAAAAAATGCCGGGATGGAAGACTTTTTTGAATATTATGTTAACGGATTGATTTCAACTGAGGAGTTGCTGTTGATTTTTCGAACGTATTTGGAGCGGGAAAGTGTAAGGGAAGCACCTCAACGATTAAGCCTGCTCGGTAGACATTACAACTTACCCTTACACTCTCCCGCTCCAAATACGTTCGAAAAATCAACGGCAGCTCCTCAATTGAAATCAATCCGTTCACATCATATTCAAAATAGTCTTCCACCCCCGGCATTTTTTATTAAAAAAGAACGAGTGAACCGAGTGGTCTTGTAAAACATCAAGAAGGCGTTTTCTATAGTGACGTGAAAGCAAAATGTACGTGACTCTTGGATACGGATCAGAGATACCACTAGTTCAGCTGAGTTGGTGGTAACTCCGCCATTTATGCTAACCAGAGCTGTGCTCGCCCTAGAAACCACCACCGACTAGATACGATCCCACGGTGTCCGAATCTCCTAGGAACTCCCTATTAATATTTGAACGATTGGTGAAAAAATATTTAGGTGCAAACAGACCGGGAAAGAATTAACAGCGGACTCGGCGGCAATTACAGTCCTTTTGTTAAAACAGTGCATTGGGAAGAATTTTTTTTATAACAGCTCATTTTTCAGAAGAAGAAACATATTATACATCACTTGTCAAAGCAATTGGTCAGATGTATTTGACAATTAGAATGCACCACCATTCGAAAACCTTTAATGATGATTTGCACACAGAACGCGTATGAACGAAAAATAACGAAATCATTCTATTCAAAGGACAATAACATTGATTTTGTTTTTGTATTTTGTTTTATTTTGTATTTCACACAACAATGTAATACCCCTAAGTGTAATTATACTGGTTATTACCAAAAATAAGAGTTGCATTGTTCATTTTTGCCCTTTAACAAAGGAAAACTTAGGTCAACAGTGCGTAAGTGAATAGCGTGAGGCGATCGAGAAGGGTGCGTAGGAGTGGGGGTAGAGTCGGGTGGGCTGGTGCCATTCCCTTCACTGCCGGCGGGCGTCTCTGCCCCTTCTACTGTATTCTATTTTCTATGGTCAAGAGCAAGTGGGGCAGCGGACAATGAGGGAGCCGCTGCTGTTTCACGTTACACTCGCTGATCTTGTTACTGAAGGGGGACTGCAGGTAACATTCCCGCCTTCGTTTTTCTCATCATAATTCACGCGGATGTTTTGTAATAGTGGTAGCTCCTTCACTGTTCTGCGCTCCTGATACTTTTCTTCTTTAAACCCGAAAGTAAAAACGTTGGTCCACCTCCGAAAAATATTTGGATTTTTTTAATCAAATAGGTAGTAGTAGTAGTAGGTACCACATTCAATTTGAATTCAAACTCTGAGAGACAACGACGACGATGCCCAATCTCCTCTGGCCCACCTTCCAAAAAAACTCTAGACTCGACAATTTTCTGGCTCTCTCTTTGCAGAAGTAACCATTTTCCAATCGAATTTTTCGTTCGTCGATTTTCAACCTTGAAGACGCATCCTTTAAACGAGGTAATTATGATATTCAATGTTCAACCTTCTGTAGTTACATTTCATAGGGAAATCATGCTTATTAACCACAAATTTTTTCCTTTCAGAAATCTAACTGCTGAATATACAGATCTAGATATACTCCCAGAGTCACGTTTAGGAGGATAAAATAATAACAAGGTGAGACAAAATTAAATTTATTCATTCTTTTAAGATAGTAACACGAACTGAAATAAGTATCAATTTCCACTCCATCCCATGCAATCATGGGTTCCTACACTGTAATAACTAGTATCGAAACTTTTTTCAAAAAATACGCAGCACACTGATGATTTCTCAAAACTGTTTTTATAAAAACCAAGTTTTGCTAATATCAATGAGTCCATGGACATTTTCACACCGCGAAAAGTTGACAGTCGTGGAGCTGTATCGAGTAGATTCGCTTGGAGTTGGTTTTTCAACAACCAATCGGATAGTGCCAAAATTTTGATCATAGAGCATGATTTTGAAAAACTGCTTCCAACTTTTTAATGATCCAAGCACGGAGAAGAGGGATAGCTTTTGGCTGCAAGCAAGGTAGCAATGTTGGGGCATCCAAAAATCATCAAATCATTCACGTGTTTATTTCCCGGGAGAAGCTCGCACAAAATTTGACATTTTTCAACGCCCTTCGAGTATACAAACTTAATATTTTCTGTCGCTTCTTTCAATATCTCAGGAATGTGTTCGTAGGGTGTATTCCCGCAGTTCCATGGTAGCCCGTGTATGTGTTCTTGATTATACCTCGATTGATCGATAATTGAGTTGTTGCTGATCAAATGCGTCGGCGGCAGGAAAACGTAATGTTTCAATATGAAACTTGAAGGACCGTCGTGAGCAATAATGGACAGTTCCTTGATAATTTTTTCACATTGTAGTGTCACATCAATGATAACTGAAGACATGTTTGAACTCACTACAAAGATACCTACTACTCGTTCCGTGTCTTGTTCGTAACTGATTGAAATCTTTGTATACCGTTGTTTTTCATCTCATGGAAATATTTGTCTGCTATGTAGGTGGAAATGAAATTTTTCAGATTTGAATCGAGTTTTCTGAGTTGTTCACTGAAATCATTTTGTAATCGTACCGTTACTTGACTAATTGACGAGTCAACATAACGTTTGCTTATTGCATGAGATGGCCGGGTGGGGGTTTCATGAACATAGACGTGTCTTCTCCCTCCACCGAATTTGTCACTTGGCATTATGTTCTTCTTCTGCTTCTTCAATAAATATAACCCAACTCTTCCAAACGATCTAGAATTTTGTTGGCTGTGCTCTGAAGTCGAGAATTTCCAGCATCGAACGATCCAAGGGATAACTCTAGTCTCTCAACGTGCAAATTCGGGTCGTCTTCTGTTGAAATCCAATTGGGAGATACGTCTGCATCGAAACTTCGAAAGTGTGTGTGAACAAATTAGCCATCCCTTTCCCCTTTTTATCATCATCATCATCTTTGTGTTTCAACCCTATATTTTTCCCATTTGGAGGGTACATGAGTGAAATGATGGAGTTATATTTTTCTAGTCCAAATCGATTCAAAGGACGGTGTATGTCGTATCCATGATGAGCTACACGGCTCCTCTTCACTATTTGGGTATAGTTTTCGAAATCTTGCTGATCGAAATGCTCTGGTTTCTTTAGGAAAACTAGTTCGTACAATCCAGGAGTAGCAGGGTAAGGTTTCTCATCCACATACATGAAATCATCGTCAAAACGAACTTTAGCTGATCCAAGATTCACACCATGTCGACTTATTGTCGGTCCATAGTACTTATCGAGCTGTTGTCCATTTCCACCTTCCCAATTACCAGTTGTTAGATAAGTCCAATATACTTTGGCGAACGGTGGCCATCTACCGATGAATTCTTGAGTCATCTTATGCGCTTCAGGCTTTGTGTTAATCATGCTATGTAGAGGTTCCACGCTATCATCAAAATCATCAATACGGGAAGCTTTCCGTCTCTTACGTCCCATCAAAGTCAATTTGTGGGGATCTTTCAAAAAAGAGCTAGGATGAGAGATTGGTGTAGACATGAAAGGGCCTGGGGATGTTGCGACCTCGCCAACTTCTCCTTGCTTGGATCATCAAAAAGTTGGAAGCAGTTTTTCAAGGTCATGCTCTATGATCAAAATTTTGGCACTATCCGATTGGTTGTTGAAAAACCAACTTCATGCGAATCTACTCGATACAGCTCCACGACTGGCAACCTTTCGCGGTGTGAAAATGTCCATGGACTCATTGATATTAGCAAAACGTGGTTTTTATAAAAACAGTTTTGAGAAACGATCAGTGTGCTGCGTATTTTGTGAAAAAAGTTTCGATACTAGTTCTTACAGTCTAGGAACCCATGATTGCATGGGATGGAGTGGAAATTGATACTTATTCAGTTCGTGTAACTATCTTAAAAGATTAATAAATTTAATTTTGTCTCACCTTGTTATTATTCCTTTATCCTCCTAAACGTGACTCTGGGAGTGTATCTAGATCTGTATATTCAGCAGTTAGATTTCTGAAAGGAACAAATTTTGTGGTTAATACGTGTGATTTCCTCATGAAAAGTAACTACAGAAGGTTGAACATTAAATATCATAATTACCTCGTTTAAAGGATGAGTCTTCAAAGTTGAAAATCGACGAACGAAAAATTCGATTGGAAAATGGTTATTTCTGCAAAGAGAGAGCCAGAAAAAAAATTAATTTGATGTATAAAATTAATAATCGTATTACCAGATATGAAACGTAATTTGAAGATACATCGAAATTCATAGGTACGTACCTTTGTTCTGACGATTGAGTATTGTACGAAATTAAAGATTCGTTGGGAAGTCCTGCAATGATCGGAAGGTCAAGAGCAAATGGGGCAGTGGACACTGAGGGAGCCGCTGCTGTTTCACGTTACACTCGCTGATCTTGTTACTGAAGGCGGACTTAGGGTAACATTCCCGCCTTCATTTTTCTCGTCATAATTCACGCGGATGTTTCGTAATAGTGGTAGCTCCTTCACTGCTCTGCGCTCCTGATACTTTTCTTCTTTAAAACGTAAGTAGAAACGTTGGTCCACCGCCGAAAAATATTTGGAACGTTTGAAAAACTCAATACTCGTGTTCAAATCGTCGTTAGCTTCGAAATGAATCCAAACTCGAAGGTGCTACGTTAAACCAATAGCCTAATTGTTGGTCCACCCCCCAAAAATGATAATTTGGGATGTTTATTGTATCATATTCGGTATCTCCCAATCAATGCCTTTTGAATGAGCCCAAACTCGAAGATCCCACGTTGAACCAATTGCCTAAATGTTGGCCCACCCCAAAAAATAAAAATTTGTGGCGTTTAATTTATCTTTATCGTATTTGTACTCGCCCAATCAATACCTTTCGAATGAGCCCAAACTGGAAGATCCCACGTTGAAGCAATTGCCTAAATGTTGGCCAACCCCCAAAAATCAAATATTTTAGGTATTTATTTTATCATATTCGTACTCACCGAATCAATAGCTTTAAAATGAGCCCAAACTCGAAGGTTCTACGTTGACTTAATTGCCCAACTTTTGGCCCACCCCCGAAAACTAATTTAGAGTTTTGCCCCCACCTCTATCCTCAATATGATGTGACGTCAGAGATGACAGGTTGTGAGATTGACAACCAGATTGACCGTTACCAAGAGGTTCAAGGGTGGGGGGAGAGAAATAAGGAGGGAACTCGAATTTGAATTTTTCGCGGGAAACCCCCACTACTGTTTTCCATAACCTGACAGCACTAATGTAGATGAGTGTGGAAGGTGGTGGGTGACCTCACCATGACGTCAACATGACATGACGTCAGCAAGATGGCCGACCTCTTACCAGCTGATATGAGGTTAGCTATACGTTTAATTCGATTGAAAAAAGGGCGGGAATTTCAAATTTAGGCGGGGATAAGAACAAGTGGCAACACTGATATCTAAAAGGCTGTGGAAAGTGACCTCAACATTACGTCACCATGACGTCAACACCTGACGTCATCAAGGTCACCTCTTATCAGTCAGCTGATGATAGGCAGAACTCCCATTTTTACACTACTTATGTAAATATCTTTCGCCCATTTGCTGTGATCGTCGTAGCACTTTGCACGTAGGGCAGATTTCAGATTCTGAATATGACGCTCCGCTTTATTCGGATTTAGATAGTGAGGAATGAGAAGGGTGTGTTGCATTCCAGAATTGAAGATGAAGTTTTTGAAAGCTTGGGACGTGAAGGCAGTTGCGTTGTCAAAGACGATTCGACGCCAATATCCAAAATGTTTAAATACATGAGTATTTAAGGCATTAATTATCGTAGTCGAATTGACAGCAACGAGGGGAGCCAAAATTGTGAACCTTGACATTCCGTCAACCGCTACCAAAATATGTTGGTACCCAAATGATGTTGGTAAGGGACCGGCAGTGTCTATGTACAATGTTTCTCCGATATGTGTTTCAGGGCTAGACGAAAAATTTCCCTTTTTCTTTCCTCGTTCGCTTTTTGTCTGCAAACATGTGTGACATTGTTGGATATAATTCTTTATTTGTTTGTACATATGGGGCCAATAGAAATGACGCCTTATTGCGTTAAACGTTCTCTTTGTACCCCAATGTGCGCCGATACGTGAATCATGGTAGTACCGTAGTATAGGGTTGACAAGCGAATGTGGTACTACAGCCCGAAATACTCCTGGTTTGGCTTCAAACACTAATCGCTTGTTGCTTATTCTATATTTACTGTTCTTGTTGTTATTTGTTGTGACTGAATCTATTATTGTTTTCAGTTTCGGATCATCCACCTGCGCTGCATCGAAGTTGATAAATATGTCTGGGAACTCTTGAAGTATTGCAAGAGTGTTCTTTGAACTTGAGCTATTTGTAGTGGAGGGTTCGGGAGGAATTATGTTTAACTTGTCAGGTAAACCCTCTGTTTCTTCAGTTGTTTCGCGAGGTTCGCATGGAAATCTATTCAAATAATCGGAAAGTGTATTCGATATGCCCTTTATATGGTGGATAACGTACTTGTACGGCATAAATTGAGCCGCCCATCGAGCCAGTCGTCCTCCATTCTTCGCTAAATTGCAGATTGCGGTGAGTGCTTTATGATCTGTGAAAAGATCGAATTCTTGAGGTTCTAGATAGATGCGATATTTGTTGAAAGAGTACGAAATGGCGAGTGCTTCAAGTTCATAAGCGGAGTAATTCTCCTCAAATTTCGTTAATTTGCGACTAGCAAACGCTATTGGTTTCAAAATGCCGTCATGATATTGGGCCAAAACACCCGCGACACCGATTTTGGAGCCGTCGGTAAAAAGCTGAAACCGTTTGTTGAAATCAGGAGTAGCTAGTACGGGTGGCTTTGTTATTAATTGACGTAGTTTGATCCAGGCTTGCTCTGCGCTTTGTGTCCATATCATGGGAGAGTCCTTTTTTCTCAAATCATTAAGTGGTTTGGCTATTATACCTACATTGGGTAGGAATTTTGCAAAAAAATTTATACTTCCTAGGAATGAGGCAATTTCCTTTGGGGTACGTGGTCTGGGGATCGCTAGAAGCGCTTTTATTCTTTCAGGGTTCACTGAAATTTGTCCTTGTGAGATTCGGTGTCCCAAAAAATCAACAGTTGTTTGTGCCAGTATTATTTTATCGGGATTTATCGTTAACTTGGCATTGTATAATCTGGTCAAGATTTCATGCAGACGTTTTATGTGGTCTTCATAGTTATCTGAATAAATGAATATATCATCGTGGTAATAGAAACAAAATTTATACCTGATGTCACTGAACAAAGTGTTCATCAATTTGGCTAGGGTTTGTATAATGTTCTAATATAGTCCAAAGACTAATATTGAACGAATGAAACACTTTATTAAATGGATATCACACTCTGAATCATATTATCGAACACGTAGTAATAAAACCTCCAAACTACATCAGCTCTCGAAAATCTGGGCGTTCTCGTTGCTAGGTTACTAGCTTACGTTCACTACTGGAGGTAGGTACACGACATCCCTCCCCCATTGGGAGTATTAATGGTTCAAACGGGCGGGGGCCCTTCGGATTCGCGAAGATCTCCGAAGGGGCACTGGAGGTGAACACGCACTAGGGGATACACTTGGTACACCGATATTCAGCTGAGTTGAGGGGAACTGGGACGTCGAAGGGGTACGTCTTGGAGATTCGGGTGTAGAAGTCACTTCTGAAGGTTGTGTTATAATTGTGGTTGGAGGTGTAAGAGGAGTAACCTCTGAGTATCCAGCCATTGTTGGCTCGGCGATGTTGGTTTGACTTGGCGATCGAGAACTCGAGGGGTAGGTACGCCGATGGGGAAGGATCGTTTGAGGAAAACTGGGTTCCGGGACAATTTGGTCTCCAACCTTCTGCATTTGGTCAACATGACGTCTCCACATCTCCCCTTTGACTTGTACCGTGTAGTTTAAGTCACCATCTTTGGCTAAGATTCGACCAATGGCCCACTTGTGGTTGGGGTTTTGGTAGCTTCTTACTGCAACGACTTCTCCTGGGGAAAATTCTTTTGTAGTCAAGGGAGGTGATCTCATCTTCTCAATTATGGCTTTGATGGGGTCAGGTCTCAGGATGTCGAGCCTAGACCTTATTTCTCTTCCAAGGAACAGCAAGGCTGGGCTGTATCCGGTAGTGATATTTGGAGAACGACGATAGGTGTATAGGAATGTATTTAGACGCTGTTGAGTTGTACCTGGATAGGATTGAAGACAACGAAGAGCCTTCTTGAAGGTCGCCACGTATCTTTCCACTTGTCCATTTGAAGCAGGATGGAATGGAGCACAGGTTTTATGGGAGATGTGATAGCTCTGTAAAAAGCTGCGAAATTCGGCGCCTGTGAAGCAAGCTGCATTGTCGGAGACTATAGTTTTTGGTATGCCGTATTGCGCAAACAAGGACTCTAAAATTTTTATGGCACTATTTGCAGAAGTATTTGGTACAATAAATGTTTCAACCCATTTAGAATGAGCGTCAACCACAAGGAAAAATGTCGATCCCATAAATGGGCCAGCATGATCGATGTGGATTCTCTCCCATGGTCTTGAAGGATATTCCCAATAGTGGGTTTGACCTACAACTGTCTTAGTTTTGTAGGTTTCGGGATATAGGAGGGTTTTAAGGAGCTGAAATAAGCGGGGAACTTCCCGCAATTCCAGATATGCGTCAAATCTGTCAACAAAACTCTCGAAGTCTTCGTTGTTTTCATCGAATTTTTCAAAAGGTATCCCCGGGTTACCTGAATTTCCGTTTGATCTTGGCGGTTCTAGAACACTGCTTGAAGGCCCGGCGTTGAGCGTTTCTCGGTGTTTTGCTTGTATCTCTGCTTGTTTTGTAACAACTTGAACGAGGCTGCTCACAGTTTCTTGAAGGATCCTGAGTTGTTCTTCCGTCGACTGCGCCATTATAATGTTCTAATATAGTCCAAAGACTAATATTGAACGAATGAAACACTTTATTAAATGGATATCACACTCTGAATCATATTATCGAACACGTAGTAATAAAACCTCCAAACTACATCAGCTCTCGAACATCTGGGCGTTCTCGTTGCTAGGTTACTAGCTTACGTTCACTACTGGAGGTAGGTACACGACAGTTTGACTGCCTTTGTTGACACCAAATGGTACGCGCCTGTACGCAAAAGTACCGTATTCACATTGAAATGCAGTTAATTTTTTGGAGGATTCTGTCAACTCAATTTGATTGTAAGCAGAATTTAGATCAATTACGCTAAATATTTTTGCATTTTTTAGATTTAAGAAGGCGCTTTCTACTGAATATAGAGGGTATTGAGTAAACTCCAAAATTTTGTTTAGCTCGCGATAATCTGTCACGAGGCGCCACGAATTTATTGAATTTGATCCCTTTTCAGGGACTAGAAAGCATGGTGATGCCGTCGGGGTGTCTACTCTTTCGATAACACCGTCGTCCAACATTTTATCGATGATAGTTTTCATCGCTTGTTGTCGCACAGGCCCCTGAGTATAAATGATTTTCGAATTTTTGAGACGAGCCCCTTTTTGCACAGTTAGGTGGCATTTTATTAAATTTGTACTGCCAAGTTTTGTTGTTAAAACATCGGGAAATTTCTTTTTTAATGATGACAGCAGTTCGTTCGTATCTCTTTGTTCTATTTCACATACCATTGATGTTTTAACAGTTTTGTCATTCTGTAGTTCATAAATTGTTTTGTTATCAAATTTAAAATAGAATGTTCTGGTTGACGGATCCATCATCATTCTTGTTGAAGAAATAAAATCTAATCCAAGTACGATATCCCTTGGAAGTTGTGGTACCACATAGAATATAATTGACCATCTATTTTGACCGATGCGAAGTTTTAAAGACACTTTCTTTTTGATTTCAATTGTTGACGAATCCCCTAATATAGCTGACATGTTAGTGTTGAATAGCTGCACATTATCCAGTGATTGGAGAAGATCCAAAAATGCCTGACTTATGCAGGTAAAACTTGCTCCTGAATCAATTAATGCTATTGCAGGTTTATCATTCACTAACACTTTAGTTAAATTGTTTGACGCGCATTCATTTATTTTTATCTTATTCAATTGTTTTATGTTGTTGTTATTTAATCGCTTCTGACCACGAACCCCCGTAATTAGTTTTTTTTACTCTGCGGGATATATTTTTTGTTTAAATTTGAGTTTAATTTTGTTTTTGGCGGATCCCGGCCGTTTTTTATAATCCCTGTATTTTGGGAACAGTTCGACCCACTGGATGAGCTGTTGGATCTTGGTCTGTTAGTTTTTGGATTAGCATATTGATTAGATTCATTCGGCGTGAACGGGTATGACCAATTCCTCTTCAGAGTATTGCGATAGAATTTCATTAAATTTTCCGATCTGTTCAACATATGTGCGAAAATTCTCGTGCATAAATTGGTTGCGGAGAATTTTCTGCTGTTCGTGGTCAGAAGCGATTAAATAACAACAACATAAAACAATTGAATAAGATAAAAATAAATGAATGCGCGTCAAACAATTTAACTAAAGTGTTAGTGAATGATAAACCTGCAATAGCATTAATTGATTCAGGAGCAAGTTTTACCTGCATAAGTCAGGCATTTTTGGATCTTCTCCAATCACTGGATAATGTGCACCCTTACTCTTGATAGGAGACATGACTGACCAGGGGATAGGTGAGCTTCGCTGCTACAGCCGTGAGATGGCGCGGGCATTAACTCGGCCAAACATCCCGTCGTCCGCCCGGCGAACCCCGGCGGAAGGATGGAATGTGCTGAGGTTTGCTTCGCACGTCCGGCTGTCGCCGCGAGCCGAGAAGTAGAAAATTAAATTCATTCCACGGGGAGCACGGGACTAACACGGAGGTGCCGGTAATATGATGTGGATTTGGTCGGTTCTGCTGATTGGTGAGTGAGCTTATTTTTTCTAAAGACTCCTAGAATTACCTGTTCGACCTCCTGGTCAGTCGTGGTCTGGATTGGCGGTGTATTTTGTTTGTACCTGATATTCAGCCGAATTTGGCACAAGTCGGGCGTGGCGGCACGTGCAGCGGGGTTTAGTGGGTATAAGTCGGGGTATAGTGGATATAAATCGGGGTTTGCTGTGGTTAAATCGGGGATTATTTAGTTCATTAAGAGGGTGCGGGAGTTTCTCTGTATAATTGTTACATATTGGGTTAACTGTGTGATTTATGTATCGTTAAAGTTGGATTTATATATGTATCTGGGGATATCATTTTATTTACTTATCGCCACGCTAATAGTACGGGCGTAGGATTAAGTTGGTTGAATCGGGGATTATTTAGTTCATTAAGAGGGTGCGGGAGTTTCTCTGTATCATTGTTACATATTGGGTTAACTGTGTGATTTCTGTATCGTTAAAGTTGGATTTATATATGTATCTGGGGATATCGTTTTATTTACTTATCGCCACGCTAATAGTACGGGCGTAGGATTAAGTTGGTTGAATCGGGGATTATTTAGTTCATTAAGAGGGTGCGGGAGTTTCTCTGTATCATTGTTACATATTGGGTTAACTGTGTGATTTCTGTATCGTTAAAGTTGGATTTATATATGTATCTGGGGATATCGTTTTATTTACTTATCGCCACGCTAATAGTACGGGCGTAGGATTAAGTTGGTTAAATCGGGGATTATTTAGTACATCAAGAGGGTGCGGGAGTTTTTCTGTATAATATTTACATATTGGTTTAACTTTGTGATTTATGTATCGTTGAAGTCGGATTTATATAAGTATCTGGGGATATCATTTTATTTACTTATCGTCACGCTAATAGTACGGGCGTAGGATTAAGTTGGTTAAATCGGGGATTATTTAGTACATCAAGAGGGTGCGGGAGTTTCTCTGTATAATTCTTACATATTGGTTTATCTGTGTGATTTATGTATGTTTAAAGCTTGATTTATATAAGTACCTGGGGATATCATTTTATTTACTTAGCGTCACGCTAATAGTACGGGCGTAGGATTAAGTTGGTTAAATCGGGGATTAATTAGTACATCAAGAGGGTGCGGGAGTTTCTCTGTATAATTTTTACATATTGGTTTACATATTGTGATTTATGTATGTTTAAAGCTTGATTTATATATTGATCTGGGGATATCATTTTATTTACTTATCGTGCGGGAGTTTCCCGGTATAATTGTACATATCGACTTACTTGTGTGATTTATGCAACTGGGGTAGGATAAGAATCCTGTTAAATAATCGCATCGCATTGTGGGCAAGCCCGTTATTAGTTAAAATACAGTGAAGGAATTCCGACCATTAACGAGTTGTTTCATTGTGGTTATCCCTGCCTTATAATAGATTCAGTCACAACAAATAACAACAAGAACAGTAAATATAGAATAAGCAACAAGCGATTAGTGTTTGAAGCCAAACCAGGAGTATTTCGGGCTGTAGTACCACATTCGCTTGTCAACCCTATACTACGGTACTACCATGATTCACGTATCGGCGCACATTGGGGTACAAAGAGAACGTTTAACGCAATAAGGCGTCATTTCTATTGGCCCCATATGTACAAACAAATAAAGAATTATATCCAACAATGTCACACATGTTTGCAGACAAAAAGCGAACGAGGAAAGAAAAAGGGAAATTTTTCGTCTAGCCCTGAAACACATATCGGAGAAACATTGTACATAGACACTGCCGGTCCCTTACCAACATCATTTGGTTACCAACATATTTTGGTAGCGGTTGACGGAATGTCAAGGTTCACAATTTTGGCTCCCCTCGTTGCTGTCAATTCGACTACGATAATTAATGCCTTAAATACTCATGTATTTAAACATTTTGGATATTGGCGTCGAATCGTCTTTGACAACGCAACTGCCTTCACGTCCCAAGCTTTCAAAAACTTCATCTTCAATTCTGGAATGCAACACACCCTTCTCATTCCTCACTATCTAAATCCGAATAAAGCGGAGCGTCATATTCAGAATCTGAAATCTGCCCTACGTGCAAAGTGCTACGACGATCACAGCAAATGGGCGAAAGATATTTACATAAGTAGTGTAAAAATGGGAGTTCTGCCTATCATCAGCTGACTGATAAGAGGTGACCTTGATGACGTCAGGTGTTGACGTCATGGTGACGTAATGTTGAGGTCACTTTCCACAGCCTTTT
>JAVIWC010000431.1:0-17774 GCA_031894815.1 Creontiades dilutus
TGGGATATCAATATCAATTTGATTTAAATACGGAAATTGAAAGAACAGATTACCTGGTCTGATGAGAGCTGGGTAGAAAGTGGTAAGGAGAGGGGCTTGTCGCAAGTTTTCGTTATCTCTCCTTCCCCCCAGTCACTCCTCGCCTCTCCTCTCGCGATTGTTCCGCTGATAGCCGATAGATGGTGTCGGCTATCACAAATGTTTATATGGTTGTAAAATGTAGTTTAATGTCAACGTTAAAATCATAAATAAACGAATTCCTTCTTCTACAGTATTCATCAGAATTTGATTCAATATTCATGAAAAGTGCGAATTAAGCGAAAATTCCACATTTCTTAAATGTTTACTAATCAATACTTCACTCTAGGTAGTCAAATCGTACCACTAAAATTATGGTTGCTGACAAATGTCATAACCCGAAAATCGATTGTTTTCACTGAACATACGCTAACGTAAAACATATCAAGTATCATTTTATCATGGCCTCATTTCTCGATTTAACCGCATTTCCTGATTATGAGGACCATCATGGGCACATCATTAGTAAATGCAAAGCATATTTAATCAATTCTGTGTTAATCATATCAATCTCTAAATGAAATACACCAACAAGAAAATTTGTAAGGACCGAAAAGAGAACAAAAATGAAGAGATCAAATAAAAACGCTGCAAATTCTCTCACTGGGGTTTATTATTCAATTGGCTCGCGTTCATGATTTGAATTTATACTAAGCTTTGGAGCGTGCGTGTTTCACAGGTTATAGAGCGATTATTGAATTTCAGGAGATATGCATAGTGCACGTAAATCTGTTCTCAACCTAAACACCTATTTGGATTGATCAGTTGATAATATTCGTGTGCCTCCTGAAATTCAATAATCGCTCTATCACCTGTGAAACACGCACACTCCAAAGCTCAGTAGAAATTCAAATCATGAACGCAAGCCAATTGAATAATAAACCCCAGTGAAAGAATTCGCAGCGTTTTTTAAGGTTATCAGAATGCTTCAACCCGTGTATCGGCTAGATAGCCTTTTAGGAGTTCACTCCAGTATCCACATTACTACATCACTATGTCACTAGGTTACTGATATCAACACAAAAACAATAATAAACAAAAATAACACAAATGTTGGCACCATAAATCGGGCCATACATCGGGAATGGTTTGACCTACGGACCTGGGGACTGGCTCATTCGATTCCTCGTGGAGTGTTCTTCAAAAAGAGTACACATTTAGGCCGCCTTGACTTCTTTTGAGGTTTTTAGGGATTTTACAAAACTTTGACAGCCCTTAAAGGGCACTTTAAATTAAGTGAGAGAGCTAGCTCAAGAATTGGGGCGTCGTCGGACCAACATGGATTTTTCCTGAAAATTTCAGCTTTTTTGCTCCAGCCGCTGGGGAGAAATCGTGCGTACGACGTACGGCGGACGGACAGAAATTTTTTTTATTGCAGATTCGGATTCTACACCCTTTGAAACGTAAACCATGAAATTTTCAGGGGGGTTAGAATTTTTTTTTTTTTCAAGAGCGATTACAATGGTTTATTATTGAGTAATAAACCAAAAGGAAGAAAGGCTTTGACGTTCATATTGACATTGCTACAGCTCATTCCTTTGAGGGTAATTTGAACAGACAGGAATCGATCGATGACGAAGTGGGACAATGGGACGTCCAAAATCTGTACAGTCGCAGAAGCAATGCATGTGAAGTTTGCCGCTTCAAGCCTGCATGACATGAACGAACGAAAACCGTTGGAATATTGTGATATCGGAGAGATGTTGTGACTTTGCGCTTTCGATGATGACGTTGATGACAGGACAGCTAAAATGGTAGATGAAGACACGTGAATCGATCCTGACCTTTAACAAGGGAACAGAAGCAGTTGAAGACGAACCAGATCTCCCACCTCAATAATCGACTGCCGCAAAGGAGAAAATGGGCCAAGAACCGCTAGAGCCACAACACCCCGGTGGCAATCAATTTCGGACGGCCGAGCCTCCCCCAGGACTCAAGTCTCTCATTTCAGCTTCCCTAAGATTCGGGTTCTGGCCAAATGTTATTGACCGAAACGGGTACAGAAGATGAGAATCGAGGGAGTTTCCGACTGAATAATTCATGCAATTCGGCTGATGATCTCGCCTAACGTCCGTTATTAAAGTACTCTGATGTCATAGATTACGGATTTGATTCAGCGACACGTGATGCACACGTTCTTCGTGGAAGAAGAATAAAGAGTTGATTAATTGGAAGTTTCTACACTACTGTGAAATGAGTGACACTTTTCAGCAACAGATTTGTACATAGCTAGAACACCCCTTATATCTTACTGACACAAGCCCCGATTTTCAAGATATCCACCCACTAAACTCACAAATTGTACGAAGAACATCAGTACTAAGTACTCAGTATTTAGTGCTGTTGTATTGAGTGATAGTGAGGGTTTGGTGGGTTTAACGGCTCGTCTAAAACAAAGTGACTAATGTCAACATGACGTGACAACGACACTTTCTTTCTAGACTACATTTACTTGAAATTGAAATAACTCTGGAAGTACACCTTCATATTTGATTTTAGAGAATTGAGACTTTTGTCACAGAGATGATAGGCGAAAAGGCGTGAGCAGCCCTTGAATGGGTAGCCTAACCCATTCATTCCCCATCCTGACTGACAATTTAAAATGTCCAAGGTTTGTAGCACAACTTGAGTAAAATTGGGATCAAACAAAAAAGAATCATTAGGACTGGTTGGTGTTTTTCACGGATTCGGTTTTGATATGGAATGAAACGGATTTGTCTTCAGTTATTTTTTCACGTTCTTGGGTTGTTCCACACTTCTCTGGATCAATTCTAATAGGGCGACGTTCAGAGACGTCTTAAAAAGGGTTTTCATTAAGAAAATGTAAATACTCACGTCGGTATGTTGACGAGATACTTGATGAGGCGGTGATAGTCGTCAGGCTTGAGGCGGTCGCGCTCGCGGACGCGGGAAACATGAGAAGAGCTCCGCCTCTCCGGTCTCGGCCGCCCGTCAGCATCGCCACCCGCTCCTCCAGCAGGTGCATCACGTCCCGAACGCCGTCCATGCCGCCGCCACCTGTTCCGACAAACAAGAAAAAACTGATTATGAAACCTTCAGAGCAAGGCGTCAGCTAAACAGCTTAAGGGTCTGTTCCACCACAGGGAATAAATGCCAGGGTCTTGTAAGACTGGAAAAGTCACGAACATGGGTTAATCCATGGGAAACTCCGTGTTCGAATTGGGTGAACATACAAATGTGGTAGAAAATTCAATTTTTTTTAGTCGTTCCCTTTCAGACGCCTGAAATACTAGTTGTTATCCAGTTTAAACGAGTTCTTTCTCCTACAGAAAACGGGAGATGATTTGGAATCGAAACTTCAATCAGAGTCTTGTAAGACAGGAAAAGTCACGAACATGGGTTAATCCATGGGAAACTCAGCGTTCGAATGGGGTACACAAACAGATGTGGTAGAAAACTTTTTTCCAGGGGAACCTCTTCCAGAACCCTGAAATACCACTTTATATCCAGTTTAAACGAGTTTTGTCCTGTACAGAAAACAGGAGAGTTTGAGAATAATCAGCGTTTGAATATTTGGCGCCTGAACATGAACTACTAATAGTAGTTCAGAGATCGACACGATGTACGCTAATGTCGAACCTAGAGATTTTTTCCAATTTAGTTAACTTGTCCAAACCAGAAAGATTTGAAGAGGATTGAAGCGTAGGTGGTGCTTTATTTTATTTTATATGTATCCAATTCTCCATCTCTAGGTATTGACATCGTAATATACCACTCAAAGTTCGATTAGTAGGTGTACATGATTTAACTCGTATCCCCTGACCTAGGCGAACCCTGAGAAGCCATAGCCAGACATTGAAGCCATAGTTAGAGGCCAACTTTCTTGAAACTACACTTGAAACTGGTAACTCTCTTCCACTTCTAACACCCAATAAAGTCAACTGAAACCGTATTATAGTCTTTAATTTCGCTTCTTCAGATTTTTCTCGTGAATGTAGGAGTTAGGTTGACAAGTCCAACAAGTTCCGCGATTCGAAAACTATTACTTCTGGAGTTACAAATAAAACGATCAGTACGACTAAACTAGCAAACACGAAAAATCGCTACTTCATTCCGTCGTTGTAAAGACTAGAGGGACGTTAGCAACGAAAACAATTATGGATTAATGGCCTCCACCAAGCATCGATGAGCCCCTAGTCCAAATATCAACATTGATCACTATTTTGGGATTCTGGACCATTGTTAAGCAGTTCAGCCAATTCTGCTGGGTTTAGTTGTTCACAGTGCTAGGACAGTTGGGTAATAGATAAAAATGCATACAAAATATTATTCGGTGGTTCCAAATTTGGAAACTGTGCTTTTCGCCAGGCTTATCTATATTCTTTACAACCGGCTTGGCCAATGCTGTTTGTGGAAGTGTTGACGATTTACCTACGTTTCAAACACGTTTAACATGAAACGCATCATTAAGATCCACAAAAAATACAATCTACTTACTATAGTATGATACTATTGGACTATACCACTATGGCCCAACGTTCTTATCTTCCCAAAAATACATATTTCCAAAATCAATCATTGTACCTAATCTATTATTGTACCTCAACGCATTCCATATTCTGCCACCTGATTTTCACAGTCCACGTAAAAATTTGTAATTTAGACTGTTGTTTTACCAATGTAGCTAACTCAAACCTCAACTTGGCTCATATCGCTGTCGCTTTCGAGGCAAAGCACTTTCACTATATATAAATATACATAAACCTCGTGTGGAGTCCATTACGGACTAACAACAATGGATACATTTGAACTTGGGGACATTTAAATGCTCGAAAACGTAATACTATTGTGTCAAAAGAAAGATATCAGAGAAATCTTACTTTGAATAGGAAAGTTGTAATACAATTCATATATTGTCAATAGACACTGGGTGGTTACTGCAATGGAAAGCTGTCACCTCAGTCAAAACGGCTGTTAGTTTAGTCAAAAGTGTTTCAATGAAATATTCTTGTACTGCGATACAGCATCGAATGTACGTTTTTTTTAAAAGGAGAGAAATCTAATTTTCATGTCTTTCAAACAGGAAACGTAGACCGTATTGGTACTTATTAGAAGAATGATTTTAATGAATCTTTACTGTAGTACGAAACAAGTACAGTTCTCCATTTCCGATTGAATTTCTGTTACATTTGTATTGTGGCTTCATATTTCTACGATCAACTTTATTCAACGTACTTACTTGGAAGCGATGGATAGAAACGTAATCTTACGACCTTCCGTTCGTCGAAAAAAGGTGAGAAACTGATCGATATTTAACAATAACAACCTCGAAAACCAGTTTTAAATTACCGCCATTAAAGGGAGTTGGGAGGCGAGAAAATTAAGAATCGAACGAATTCAAACCACCAGCTGCGGAGTAACGAATACATCAACGCCGAAGTCTCTCTAATACGCGAGTTGTGTAATTAATTATGATGAATAAATGGCTTCTTGGCTTGTTAGACCGTTCACCCTGAACTCCTTTGAGGTATCGACACTTCTTAGGTCGGAGTTGGGTTAGTCGAGCAGTGAGAACAGAAAGCTGCATACTGGGAAGCAACAAATTCGTGCAAGCATCATTCGTCCGAAATCGTGCGAATGGTGATCGTCCTTGGTCCTCCTAAAGATAAAAATTGATTTTCTTTCTGATAGTGATTTTGTCCACAGCAGCCAATAATTTACACTAAAGAGCACTCAAGAACTCTGAATCCCATTATCTAGATCAAAAATGAGAAATTAAGATAAAATACCTTTTCTTTTTCAAAATTTGAATAACCACCGATGGTCTATCCAAATCAACGAAGGAACAATGCAAACTGTTATGTAATAGTTTATCTTGTTGGGCATACAGAAAATGCTTTAAAATTGCCACGATTAGTACATTCTAAGACGAAGCGAAAATTATGAACCAAATAAACCCAAACGACGAAATGGTAGTGGAATTCTAAAGCAGCAAGCTGGAGTCTCCCACTCGAATACGTGCGTTTCATAATAAACGAGAGGCTACCAGTCTTGTTTAGCAATTCGATTCAAACTTGCTCTCCGTGGATCTTCAAATTTCTGAGTAGAAAGCTGCTAAGATGGGTTTAAAGATCATTCGTCTTCATTGCTGTAAATTAGTTGCGAGATTTTGTACGGTAGAGGATGAAAATAAAGCTTTCCATAACTATGTATATAACAGAATGGTCGTGTTGACGATTGAAATTAGTTGCGAGTAATTTAGAAAACGATGTTAGATGTAGAAATCGAAGAATAAATTGAAGAAATTCATGAAAGACCATTCGGTTGTATGACACCGGATGGATCACTGCTGAATCAGTAAAAATTCAACAGTGAGCTTGGCTGATCTTCCAAGGACTAATCACCTTTGAAACTGAAATTACAACTCCTATCCCAGTGAACAAAATCTAATTACCAAAGAAGTTGATTTGTAGTTAACCCGTGGTGGAATATGAATGCACTTCTATTGTGACCATTGCTTTGCCCAAACTAGAGAATGTATGGTCGTAAACAATATCACAATTATTTGAGGACGCCGATTCCGATTCTGTTAACAAACTTTAATGACTCCAATAACGAATGTTGACCACTGGCCCTCAGATCCGTGAATCTGTATAGACTATCTGGAAACTTGCTGCAATCATGGTGAACAAGATTATTGGTCGTGCGAAGCAACTGAATTCACGTGGTATGAAATGTCAAATATTCTACCCTTTGTACAGTTTTCGAACATAAAAACCTTGAGTTGTCTTGACCTCACGTTTCATTGATTGATTTTGATCAACCCCTTGAAAAGACAGAAATCTCAATAAAACTGCTACAAACTATACGCTTAAACTTAAACTGTCTTCAATCACAAGAGAAAGGAGAAAGATTGGAGTGTTTTGCCAACTTTAGATTTCAACTCCATCTTCTCCCATTTACGGAGAGTTATTTATAAACTGTTCTTCGAACAATAGAGACTCCTTGTTCAACAATGATGATTGATCGAAAAGAGGTCCGTTTCCAGGAAAGTGTTCCTCGCCGGAAGACTTTCGACAAAACGTCAGCTCTTGTTTCAATGGATAAAAAAGCTATGTCTAACGGATCTAAATGAATAGACAAAACTAGGAAACAATAGAACTATGGAATAATAGGTAGGTATTATTTCGGAAATTCTTTTAACGGAATTGCTATGTTACCAAGAAGCTAACTATCGATGTAAGTGTCCATTTAAAATATTGAGTTTTACAAACGAATTAGTCCTTCTTTGATGATAATAAAGTTCGATAATTTCTTTTGGCTACATATTATTGAATGTGAGAATAGGTGCAATTAGGGACGTTCCGATACTACCGATATGGGTAGGTATCGATACTTTTGTTTCGATACTTTTATTTATTTATTTAATACACGGCAATCGCCAATTACAAACAGAAAGTATACACTACATAACAATGCATATAGAAATAAATACAGTTCATGAGATAAATATTGCAGGGAAAAAAGAACAGATTTAACGTGTGAGAGAAAAAATAAGAGATAGTTAGTAAAGGATGTTTAGTCACTTTTGCGGGTGAAGGAATGATGTGAGACACCTTTTGAGATGCGGAAGGCGATGAAGAAAAAAAAATCGATGCCTGTGGATTCTATGAGCGCATTAGCTTGACGTGGCATTCGAAACATAGGCCGATGAAGAAGGTAGTTGTATGCAGCAAATGGCACAACAAACAATGAGTTGGATCGAGTTGCGTAGCTTGGAGCCTGGAAGTCCACTCTTGACAGCAGGGATGGGCAGTGAATTGCACCATTGACCAACTTATGGTAAAATGCTATGTCCGCCATAAAATGAGGGTCAATCAAGTTGGGCAGGTTGTATTTTGCTGCGAGAACAGCCAACTGAACATGGCTAGCCGGGACTTTCGTTTTGAAGCAGAGATACCGCAAAAACCTACGCTGAACACTCTGCAGACGATCCTTATACTAACCGTAGAGTGGCGACCATATGGGGCTCCCATACTCCATGATTGGGCGAACGAGGGCCCTATACAGTACCACAATTGCTTGCGATTGTTTTGTTAAAAATCGATTAAAGGTATTTGAATCAAGTATTATTGTGTATAGAACTTGACCCCATGTAAAGGGAGAATGGTTAATTGAACAGCAATACACACAACGTTCACACTACAGAAGACAAATCCGTCTAAATCAACGAAAAAGTTAACAATTAGAATCAACAGTTTTCACCATCTGTTGATGACAGTGATTCTGAGGCGTCAATTGCAATTACAAAAAAGGTTCATGTTCTTTCTTCTAGAGAGGAACCATGTCATCAACTTCTCCATCCAGAATATGTCATACCGATCATCCGGTCCCCAAATGAAGTTGAATTCTAGCGACTCCATTAATAGTCATCGTTTATTCGATGAAGAATGATATTCCGATCAGTTTTTGATAGTTTTGAGAATCCGTGTTCATGGTTGTTTTCAGTTGTGCATTGCAGATTTAACGCATGTGATGAGCTACTTGAGTGTTTCCCTTATTTCTTGTTGCTTAATTTTTTTCCATAAAGCAAGAGATACTTTTGTAATTTTAGTATTATTGAAGCATCATTATTTTTGTTATTATACTCGTGTGTAACTCCACCTTTCATGTCAGATAATGATGAAAATAAAGGTTATTTTGATTGATTGATTACAAAACAAATGTTCGGTAAGTGAAAGGACAGATTTGTTCAACAATGTTGTAGGTGAATCCTACATTTCACTTTATTTGCTCGATTTGCTCTTTTAAGAATAACCGGTTTATATTCAAATTCTCATGTTGAACGCTACATTCATCAAATTATGTACCTAAACTAAATAGTGGTTAGCTCTATCACGTTGCCCCCACAAAAGCGTTTGTGTATTTCTTCTAAATTGACCCCTACAGAAAAGTTTTCGTGAACGGCCGATTCTGAGGCACACCCCGCAGTTACCGAAAATTGACGGCCTCTAAACATCAGTCGTCAGAAAAATAAAAGGGAGGATGGATCGCTTGGTCAACCATCAACTCCATTGCTTCGCCATTGAAATCCCAACAACGATGATTGATTGTATTCAATATCGAGAGGGCCTATTCATCCCATGGTTTGATGGTTTTCCGTGGCAGGATATTTTGGGCGAGAGGCAGCTGCTACATTTTCGCTTTTTCTTTTATTCTTCTCCCAACTCTAAATCGCCGAGTCGTCTCAGGTAGGTAAACCCGCGTTGAGAAACGTCGGATTTTCGACCGCCCGTATTGTCGTCGGTTCGCCGCTCGCCCCGGCCATGTGCGCTGGCAGCTGTCTCCTTTTTTTTCCGTCCTCCGTCCAATGAATGAGGAACGGACTTTTAAAACAGGTTCTGCCTACATGATACGGGCAGGTGGCGGTTACGAGTATAACTGCAGTGGGCCGACACTATCTTGAAAACATCGTGGGCAACTTCTACATTAAGTTATCACAAAAAGATTAAGTTTTATTTATTTATTTAATAATACGGGCAAGCCCAACACCAGTAAGAAGAAAGTACAAAATAATAACGTGAACTGTAACTGTGTTAAATAGGGGAAGAAATGAAATTGAAACTATCAACAGGCTCTGGGGAAAATTTTCGTGAGAAGACGCAACTTTTACAAACTACTATGAAGACAAGAGCTAATAGAATCGAAAGAATTGAAAAAAAGTCTCTATGTAAGTGGGATTGATTGATCAAGAGACTAGGTTTCCTGGATGATCTGCACAGAAGGCGGTTGTATAAATAATTTGTTGATGAAAAAGGATTGGTGAAAACAATTTGTGTTCGGGAGCATGATCGAGGAACAGCAAGATTCACCTTGCTCAGGAGCGAAGGGGAGTCGACCTCTCCATGCATTAATTTCCAGAAGAAAGGCATATCCAAGAGGCGCCTACGATCACCAGGGCCCAGCCTCCCACAACCACGGCCAAGCGCATCATAACTAACTGAGTCCGGGGGAATAAGAAGCTTATAGGCCACATATCTCAGAAATCTCCGAAATCAGAAAAGTTATATACCAAATCGAGACATTGCAGAAACCTTATTACCTACATTACCAACTAAACTGTTGAATCCACAAATAAGGCCAACGGAAGAAAAGTAACCTTACCGTGTACAAAAAAAGGTACTTCTAAGTATGGAAAAAAAGTCCCACAGGAAAAGTGAGACCTCCCTAATCCTTTTATGGCCCTTAAAATGCACAGTGGTGTCAATGCATTAAAATCCCTTTTTTTCAAGAACGGGAAATTAGCTATTCTCAATTGTGTTAAATCAGTAACTTCAATGTTGACGCGGATTTTGGGAGGAAAAACTGTCTTCCTTAGAATCGCTCCATGCATTATACCAGGCCACTGTTTATGCGGACTTCAGTGTTCTGTTTCGTTTGGTGGTCCGGATGCTCGCATATCAAAGATAAAAACGCTGCAAATTCGAATGCATGTGTTTGTAGTTCAAATAATGCGTGATTGTGAGGTTCGGAGGTCATTTTTGGGTTCAGAAATTGCGATTTTTGCTATGGATTATTTTCTAAGAATCTGAAACCTATCCCAGTCGATACTGCGTCGAATATTACAAGAAAATGACATCCGACGAGCCTATATCAATAAAAACTTCAAAAACATGTTTTAGGTCCATAGCATCGTTAGTTCGTGGCGCCAAAGCAGCAAAAACACTTGTTTTCCAAAATACTCAAATTTGCTACTTTCCATCGTGTTACATCAGTCATTTAAACATGGAACCCGACGCTGGCATGGCTTTTGGAAGGAAAAAATGTTCTCCTTAAATTTGTCAAAGTTAAAACTAAACGAATTTCACCTTTAACAAGCAAGTTTGAAAACATTTCTCCAAGCTAATATAAAAATTATCGACACCAGATAAAATACTTGTATTTTATCTCCAGCATAAGAGAAGTTAGTAGATAGACGAGAATGTACTGTTTTAAGCCTTTAATTAACGAAAATTCAATTTTTAAGACGTTGGTTCGAGATGTAGCGTTGAAAACATGCCCCAGTTACTTGAAGTTATGTTAAATGTAAACAAATTTTGTTTTTGTTTGATCTCGTACGTTGGCTAGAACTTGTATATCTTGGGAAAATCCGCATCCCGAAAACAAGGGAACGAACGTTATTAATTCCGTCATAGAAACCCATCAATCTAGAAAGAAAATTTTTCTGAAAAATGATGATGATGATTTTTTTTTTTTTTTTTTTTTTTTTTTTTGAAAAATGGCTTTTAGTTCAATTTCATAGGCGAAGCCTTTCCCAGTGTAATGGAATTAAAGGTTCGAAAAGACATGAAAATCAGATGGTGCGTGGTCGGGTAATTAAGATTTCATTTGCTCAGAAACATGTGGCTCAGTAACGCTTCGAAAATGGAAATGAACTAAAGGCAGAGATAGAAATAGAGATAGATGTGCGGATTAGCAGAAGATAGATTTCATCACGGAATCACAAAACGTTGATGAAAAGGGTTTATCAAAATTGTAATGAAGAAGATTGGAAAAATGGCGACTATATTGCTAATGTAGTTGAGCTTTACTGAGCACAAATACTTTTTTTTTACATTTATAAACGCTTTTTTTTAAATTTTTCAAACGCAGGGGGGCCTACTCTTAGGATAACCCTCGTCTTCTGTACCACAACCAGCTAGGAATTCGTTGCTCAATGCGATCCACCGCTCAAGTCCGAAATGATTAAGCGATGATAGAGACTGAGTACCGAATTCCTTGTTCCTGCCCGTATCTGCAACCACCAAGTCCGCGAATAATTCTTTGTCAAAATAGCTTTGAAATGCTGAAATTCATCAATCCATTCAATGCCAATTCCGGTTTAGTTTGATGAGATACGTTCTAGAGGCGTAATAGCCCTTCACCTAGGCGATCGAATATTCTTCCAGTTATTACCACATATCCGAAGGAAAGGAACGTCGAAATTACACCAAAATAGGGGAGGCGTGGGTAGAGAAACGTCAAGTTGGAATAAGCGTTCAATGGCCCAGGACGTTCTGATATTCGCGAATACAAAGAAGGGTTCTCCAGTCACCTTGAAACGAAAACGAGAATATAATGACGGGCGGCTCGCCCACGCTGTTCCTCATAACAGCACGTTCGGGGTCGGCATCGCAAAATCAAATTTGCAGGGCCGACGCCAGCCAGCCATTATGATTGATGACACCGAGCCATGATTCAAACCGCTTGGAAACCATTCCGGGAAGGAGGAACGTCGAAGCGGATCCAGATCTTTCAGAAAGAGATGAATAGGATGAAACACCACATCCAAGTCACATATGAGAAGAGGAATTGCAAGATATTTTAAACTTTCGCAAGTCAAAATACATAAATGTTTTCGAAGAATTAAAAATCGTTCTCCGAACCAAATGATCCGCATAGAAATTATTCTATAAACTTGGGGCAAAAGGAAAAATTTTGTAGTACTGGAGTCTCAAAATTCCAGTCTTGACCGTACATGATGATCATAGTAGCATGACCACAGGAAGCGAATCCTCCTATTTCATTCGTACGCGTACCTTATTAAGTACAGAAATTCTGTATAGGGTGACCTACCCAGTCTGTGGACGATTAAGAAGTAGGCAAGTGAAGTTTCAACTTACAACTAATAGTACACAGTCCCTATTCAATTTTCTCAACTTTTTCTTTTTCTAGTGCCTTCTGGTATAAATCAGGTTTTGAAATTACCTCCATTTTACTATATTTGTAGCTCATACAAATTGATTTCTAAACGAATGTGAAAAAAGTGCCATTTGCCAGTGTGTGGACAAAGAATTTCCTGTCTGTGGACAGATGGTATCCAGTGTGTGGACACTCAAATTTTTTGACAGAGAATTCTGGTTTTTCATGGTTCTCTCAATTTTTCACCGAATTGCAGAATTTAAGGAAGTTATCCAAAAGGGTGAACGATACTTTGGTATTAAAATCATATTAAAAATGATATTAAATTATGAATGATATCAAAATTTTCAGAGTTCCACCCTTATCAACATCCTCTAGGTAACTCGGTAAGTAGGTATTATAATACCTACCTATCACATTCAGTATTAAAACACATTTTATTCAATCAGAACTCTCAGGTTCAATAAAGTAAACTAAATAACTAGTTTATCAACTAAAGTGTTCATGTGGGCTTACTGCGGTCAAACTGGTAGGAAATTTAGGGAACGAATAAGAGGGCATAAAAAGGATTTCAGGGACAACAAAGGTGATTCTGCCTTTGCAAGTCATCCGAATGAGTCCAACCATAGCTTTAGTTTTGATCAAAGGGAGGCATGTTGGATGTGCTAGAAAAATTCGAAATTGTTAAGAGTGGTAAGTCAGGAAAATGTTTAAATTATGTCATTCCTCAAAACATTTCACCATTATTGGGTTCATTTTTGCAATAAGTTTGGCACCCCCTCTCCATAATGTTACTGTTTGTGCCCCTTTCACTTTGCAAGCCTTGAGTGGCATTGGTTGGTCCTCCCCGCCCCTTTCACTTCCCTGAGCCAATAGGATTCAATCTCTTTTCACTTGATCATATATAAGATGAGCTTTGATGATGTACCTTCAGTTCATGTTAGTTACTGATGATAGTTACCTAACCGTCGAAATCGATTCAACTGTGTAACTCTTTACTTTCGTGGAAATATAGACAACGTTCTATCTAACTCCGTTTTTATTGAAATGGGTTTCCACAACTTCGTCGCTAGTGACTTGGTCCTTCCTTCTTGTAGTTTAGTTCTGCTGCATTCTTCTTGGGGTGCAGCAATCTGCCCTGCTTCTTGTTTTGCTTTTTCTGAATTCGGCTGTCTCTTTGGTCTTCCTCTTTACCTTTGAAATTTCTAGATCTAGATTTCTCCAGTCTAGAGCGATTCAGGCATTACTTCTACCTAATGTTACATCTTGTTTTGCCTTCTCTGCTTTGATTTTCTCACTTTCCATTTTTTCTCTCTCATTCATTTCCTGTTCTTCTCGCCATTCCTTCTCAGTTTTGCAGTAATGACGTTTTACAAGTCGTTTATCATATTTTAAAGGCATTGCTGACTCAGCGTACGAAAGACTGAGCTCTTGAAACCAAACGCTATTCAATCTCGCTGTTTCGTCATCCCAGCTGAGGGAAATCTGTGGTGTTTCCTTGGGCTTGATTACCGAGATCTCTGAATTAATAGGATGTACCGCTTGATTGTCAGGTTGTAAAGGAATAGCAGTAGCATCAATCACAGTAACATTGGTAGAACTTTCATGAGCAACAGCCTCTCCTTCAGTCTCACGGCGTGAGTTCTCATTCTCTTTGGGCGTCCACTTACTGGAAAACATACTTTTTTCTTCGAAGCAATCAAAAAAAATGAAAGCTAGAATATTTCCCAACTAAAATAGACCAAAATTTATTAAAATATGAAAAGTGAGACGTTTTCCAGTTTGTGGACGGGCGTCCACTAACTGGAAAACAAGAGATTTGGCAGACCAGTGTGTGGACACCTCATAAATCACTTGGACCATTAATTTTACCGATTCTGAAGCATTTTACTAGTACTTGATTAAGAAAGGAACTTGTAAATAACAAGAAATTGAAGAAAAAATGGTGGTAAGATGGGTTAAATTAGGTACACAGGAAAGGAAGTCTTATCACTCAACTCGTGTTCACATGCACTTGAAGAAGGGTCACCATTCAATTTTTGTTTTTTGTTATCTTTTGCTAATTTCTTGAGAACGATATTTGACAGACCCCTCTGTGAGATACCAAAGTAACTACAGGTAACAACTGCCTCTGCTAGACATCGCTCCAGACCTTATTTAAGCCATTTTACTGCGGACTTGTCCACAAACTGGGGGTCGTCCACAAACTGGGCAGGTCACCCTACAAATTACCACACATTTTATGGTTCAAAAATAAGTTGATAAATTGTGTTGTGCTAATCAGAAAAAATTGAAAATGTGTACCTTTCCTGCCGTTTAAATGGATATTTTCGTTTACAGTTTTCATGGATGTGAAATTCAAGTACGAGTACATTATCAGCAGGTACCTGTGCACAAAATTGTGCACAATTTTAAAACTCAATACACTTTTTGTTCTGTTGTTCAAAGTAAAAACCATATTTCTGAGGAATAAGCTGCTGAAAGAATATGAATTCAACGGTTTTTAGCAGATTTTCCTGATATTTTCAATGATTTTTTGGCAGATTTTTAGATATTTGAGCAATTTGAATTGTATTTAATTTTTTCCTTTTTAATCTCACCCTCAAAGAATATTTTTGACTGAATCGTTTAAAAATGCCACAAAACGGATTTTTGTTCTACAAAATTTTGTCTAATTTTCAATATTGAAAATTTTGAAAATTCTATGCCATTACTATGGGTTTCTCCCCCCCCCCCCCCAATTACATAACAAAATTGTAAACTAACTCATTAGACAGAATTCCGACAATAGTCACAGGTAAATTGATGAATAAATAGGTAAAGCAAAAAAATATAGAAGCGGTTATTGAAGAAGATTTGAAAAAAAAAGTTGTAAATCAAGTATTTTGAAAGCAGAAGGATAGATTTTAGTGTATTACGCATGTATGCCAAATATTATGCGTATATGTATGAATATGAATGTGTATGACGTATATACGAGACCATAATAATTTTACAATCTACAGTTGAAGAAGCGCAATCCATGAGAGTTAGAGTTTGATAAATTCGATGAAAACACAATTAGTAAGAATTTTACTAATGAACCCATGAGAAGGTAATTTCCACACTTACGTAATTGGACTAAAGTGGGAAAAACAAGAATGATTATTTTTAGCTATGGTATTTAGCTAAGTGAATGGCATTCCGTTGTGAATAATCACACAATGACTTCGACAGATCGGCTATTATAGCGAAACGGAGATTCTTTCTAGTGAATATAACACAAGGAAGAGTGTCGCGATCTTCGGCAAAGGTAACTCGGCTAAAGGTCGTGTTACGAGTAGAAAGCCATGATCCTCCGAAACCGCACGTCTACTAACGACTTACATCACCATCGATTATATCATAACGAGCAATTCATATTAAACGGACGACAAACGTGATCCGGCGAAAATGAGGTTACGTCACGTCTCACACGAGGTCGTTCCATGAACTTGATGCACTCATCACGTCGGAATTTCCAGTCGATAGAACGGCGGTAGAATTGTGGAAAAACAAGGAGTTAGCCACATGGTAGTCTAGGTTATTACTACAAGGGTTTGACCACTGATTTATGGACTTCAAGATACCATACTAGGAATACGTGAATCAGGCAGACCCGCCACTGAGGTAGTCAAACTACAATAAATAGCCCTATTGCGGACAGTTCAGGTTCGTTTTTTCTTCAATAATTCCTAAATAGTATGCTCTACAGAAATGTCTTTGGGTTCTAACGTTGTAGACCATAAAATAACAAATTACCATTGCTGTTAATGTATCTTTGTTTAGCGAAGGTGGAAGACAGAGGACACTGCAAAATCTGAGGGAAGGCAGGCGGCGTGGACATGGATGGCCGATGTTCCGTGACCGTCCGGGCGAACCCAACACGCGTTTTTTCAAGGAGCCGCGACAAGGCGACTTCCAGTCGCGAAGAGAGCGTTCCCTATGTCCGATCCCTAAACGGCTTCCTTCGAAAAGCGCCAATTAAAAGCCGAGTTCACGCTTAATTTGACTGACTAAAGAAGCTGTCGGCACATGCGTTTTCCTCGAGAAACGTTAACTTAATGACAGAGGATAGGAAGAAAAAGCCTCTACAGGAACGACGAAGTTTCATGTTGGTGCGTGGGTTCTGTTCTGAATACGGAGGCGCAACGGCGCCTATGGAATGCCCGTAATTTGATACTACTGCATTGCGTGTAAATAGAGAAAGCATATTGCAGGCCCAATGAACAATCTGTCATTATCAGTAACAATTTCAGGCAGGAATGTAAACGGTTCCTGCTGGAGTGCAGATGCCCAAAAGTTCGCTCTCGGATATCGCAGTCTTAAAAGACTGTTAGAGGAATTCAAAGCTTTCTAGAAGGGACTTAAAAAAAAAAAAACTTATTTATTTTCATCATACATGAAATTTTAGGCGTAGGGTGCGTGTATCCCGGGTTGAATAGGGCTGCATTGTGTGAGGAGGGCTGGCATGATTTACAGATCTGTAGCTTTGGGACTGACCACATGAGAAAGCCTTGAATAGGATAAGTGATGAAAGCCTAGGAAGTCAGTGAGTAGCTCCCACATTACAGGCCCAATAAACAATCATAGTCACATCAGTAACTATATTAGGTATTTAATTTGAACGGATCCTGCTGGAACACTGTTCCCGAATGTTCGCTCGAGGCAATGGCAGTTTCAAAACCCTGTTAGAGGAATTCGAAACTTCCTTGAAGGGATTGAAGAAGTAGAACCTGAAATATTTTAATCATAGATGCAATTTTAAGCGTGGGCAAATGTATCCTGGGTTGAGTTGGGCTGCATTGTTTGGAAAGCTGGTATGATTCACAAGACCTGTAGCTTTATACCACTGAAGAAAGCCTTGAATAGGTCAAGTGCTGAAAGCCCAAGTACTCAGTGAGTAGCTCTCACACTGAACTTCCCAATAAACAATCAATGTTTCATTATCAGTAACGATTTCAGGTACTGAATTTTAACGGTTCTTGCTGGAGTTTTGTTGCCCAAAAGTTCACTCACGGAAATGGCAGTTTAAA
>JAVIWC010000432.1:0-17266 GCA_031894815.1 Creontiades dilutus
TTAAAATGTACGTTCAACAATTAAATACGACTCTCCTGTTCTTTTAGAAAAACGCTCAGGAGCTGGAAGGACGAGGGAACACGGAATTTCATGGGAGTCAGAAATAAGTCGGCCACAGAACGACAAGACATTATCGCACGTGACAAGGGGTGACAATCCCAATTGATAAGAGTAACAAAGCCGAGAAGGGCGATGCGATACCCGGCCTCGGTCGGTTCATTCATATAGACTGCAATGTTGCTTTCCAGTCGTCGTGCGATGATGACACCTTAAAATCCATTTGAAAACAATGTGCATCGAAACATTGTTTCTTGGTTTTACAGGTATAAATAAAAAAAATTATTAGTTAACCCAGCCAGGTCTAATTCGTTTGCTCGGAAATTCGCTTCAACTGACAGGGATGGGATATGGAGGGATGTTAGCCAGGCCGATTTCAATCGCTGCTCCAGGAGAAATCTCGACCGATTCGTGTAATTCTGTTTTTTCGTTCACCCAAGATTTTCGTTTAGTATTTAAGCGTATTTCAGTACTTTTAATTCTGATTAAGGAAGGGGGTTAACGGATGGGGTGGTAGCGATAAATCGTTGTAATTTCACTGAATCATCAGATTTTTTTCGTTACAGTTTTGTCTTTGAACATCTTCAGGCGAAAGAAGGATAAAATCCAATCCTTGAGGTGGTATTTTACCTTTTTTTTTCATTCAGAATCTCCTACAGCTCAAACAGGACGCCCCTCGCTAAAAAATTCCAAGATAAACAAAATTATCTCATTTATCATCAAACCTTCCAGAAGGATTTCAAAGTTTTGATCTCACAGTGAGATAAACGAAATGAGTAGTTGACGGTACTCAACCGCCCCGGAATTAAATAACACCTCCAGATGTTATTTTTCAAAAACCCCTTTCTCGTAATGATAAGAATATACTTAGCTAGTTACATAAATGTCCTTCAGCTCATCCACGTTCAAAAAAGGCCGCGAAGATTCTGGGCGTTCTAGCAATCAATCTGAGGTTAATCCGGGTTAGGAAAACTGCCTTTTTTGACATTGCCCTGTAATATGTATGTTGAATTGTGATGAAGTCCTCCATCCTTCCAAGAGGATCGTAGGACCATTAAATGGTCAATCATTTAAATGGTTAATCAAATTTTAACCCATTTTTGCCCGGTGTTCCCATTTGGGAACATCAGACTTGTTTGTACTTATCTGTACTTCTATGCGATAAAAATGAACTTCGGTCTTTGTACTTGTTTCTAACTTCAAGACAACACCCTAAGGAAGTTTGATCACGCTCAGTTGCGATTGTGACTTCAATCGAGTGTGTACAGAGTGTTAGTAGATATTTTGTCATTTTTTCCATCCGACATGCCTCCAAAAAAGTAACTGTATTTCAGTTATTTTTATTGTACAGTCATTTCGTTCTTTATTTATCGTCTTGCTGATAGTATACCTTCACTATTCATTACGATTCAACTCAGTCATCATGTTTTTCGTTCATTCATGAGGTGTAAAAGAGTTGTGTTCCCAAATGGGAACACCAGGACCTGGTGACACTTGATCGATATACCTTAGTTGGAAGGCTTCCTTCTAATGAAAGTGTCACAACAATGAACATAATGCACTAAAAACCTTTTCTCAGTAATTTTTTCATAATTTTTATCCATGATTAGTTTCTTACACATATATCTCTGTATATTTCAAAGTCATACTGTATGGTATCTGGGAGCACTCGTGCAACGCAGGTATCTGGAGTACATACAATACCATAACAATACAATACGCGAACAATAACCACTCATAACATGAATAACGATAACAAATCATGAAAATTGTTCAAAAGAGTCCATCCATAGAAGACTATATATTCACATTAGGACTCTGATAGAGCAGAAACGACGTGATAAAAAAAAAGCATCACCAAAAAGCAGCACCATTTACTGTAACGATTCACTAGGTCAAGAAGGTTCCCCTAAATAATATATACATTTTTTTTAAATCAGTGGTTTGGCTGTGACTAGTCCAACATTATGATGGAGGTGGAGAAATGACCAAGCTTTTTGGTTTACAAGCAAAAACCTTCGTTTGAATAGATCACATGACTGCGTTGGGAGGAGTTGATCAGATTGATCAAAATATTGCAGAATATCAGGTGGTGGTATGAATGAATGAATTATTTATTTGTATAAAGCCTAAAGGCCGTTACAAGATTGGCATAGAATAACAATTGACAGAAATAAAAGAAAAAAGAAAGAAAATAACATCGCACTTTCCTAATATAAGAAAATTGATCAAGAAGAAAAGGAAAAATCCATAGTGTTTCAGCGGAACACGATACAGTCAAAAAATTGAGCCCTCGCTTATCACACACATTCGTAGGCGAAGGCAGCTCCTCAAGAAACCCAGCAACCGGTTGGGAGAGGTAAGGGAGCACATCTGGAGGAAGTCTTCAAGAGGTAGTGTGGGAAGACCCAGGAAACGGCTTCTCTCAGCACAAAACACAGCGCATTCCCCAATCAGGTGGCCAATGGTGTCAGGAGATCCGAGGTTACACACTTGGCAGGAGTTAGCGCTGGTAAAAGTGTGTGTCATTCGGTCGAGAGTGATGCGGGAGAACCTGTCACCGGCAGTACGCACCTGAGCAAGGGTGCGCTTCACATAAAATGGGAGATCCGATTGCAGGTAACCGGCGCATTTTCCAGTGACAGAGTCAGGGTTACGTGGCAAGTGGTTGAAGTTCGACCTAGCAGCAACCTCCATATCCCTCCTCCTGAGATCCTCCCCCATTCGCTCGGCAAAAATCACACCCATCTCCCTGAGGTTCCTGATTTCAGGTTCCAGACAGGATCCGCAGTTGGTGTCATTCAAGAGGGACTGCAGTTGAAGTGCCCAGTTGTACCTTTCATCGGAAGAATTGGGGGCCAGTTCCACCAGACGGTTGAAGCATATTTTGGGAAGCCTTTCGTTACCCATCTTACAAATTTTCGCCCACCACCCAAACATACTCTTTGCAACATCCCATTTCAAATGGGTGAGGCCAAGTTCAGACCTTACCAAGCTGTCCGGCGTTGACCACCCCAAACCCAATAGAGCTTTGAAAGCTCTTACTTGGACTCGTTCAATTAATTCCACCTGGCAGAAACCCCACGATTCGCTGGCATAGAGGGTAGATGAGGAAACGGCGGCCCTGAAAAGAGTTTTCCAGGCTTCTGCTGAGTTGGCTTGGGATTTGAAAATTGCTGGCCACGTAGCTTTGTAAGCAGTAACACCCTTCTGGACTGCCACCTTTGCATGGGTTGAGAATAAACCTGATCTTGCAAAATGCACCCCCAGAAAGCTGAACGAACCTACCACCTCCAGAAGAGCATCCCCGCAGGGGAATTCGTATGATCTGGGCCGACCTTTCTTTTGGAAAACCATAACCTTTGATTTAGAGGTATTCACTATAAGGTTATACATGCTACAGTAGCTGTTCAGGGCACGGAGGAGTCGTAGCATGCCAGCGTATGAGTCTGAGAGGAGGACAAGGTCATCTGCATAGAAGAGAGATGTAAGTTCAGTCAACATATTGATGCTAACTCCCCTAATTCCCGCTGCCACCAGGAAGGAATCAAAGTCCGATAAATAAAGAGCGAAAAGAAGAGGTGATAAGATGTCCCCCTGTAGGATTCCCTCGGAGATGGAGTATTGTCTGGTGGATTGGTCACCAAGCTGAACAGAGAATGAGGCATTTTCATATAGAGAGCGGATCAATCTCAGAAATCTGGCACTAACACCGAGTAATGCTAGCTTTTTCCACAATAGGTGGTGTGACACACTGTCAAAGGCTCGACGAAAGTCGATGAATGCCGCAAACAGCTTCCTTCCTGGTTGCCTGGTTGCGATGCTTACAATGCTTGCAAGGGTGAAGATTGAGTCCGTAGTCCCCCGACCTTTTCGAAAACCATTCTGGTTTTCAGGGAGAAGAGATCTTGAGTCAGCAAAGTCAAGGAGCCTGTTTGCCAAAATCTGAGAGAAGATTTTTGTGAGCGAGTTGATGAGGGAGATACCTCGGTAGTTTGCTGGGTCTGCATCATTTCCTTTTTTAAAAAGCAGGAAGACCCTTATGCGGGCCCACACCGATGGTACTGATCCACTCTCCAGAACTGAGCTGAAGAGGCGACACAAGCCCAACAGTCCCTCTACAGGGAGGTTCTTGAAAAACTCATAAGGTATCAGGTCTTCCCCAGCGGCTTTCCCATCCTTACAGCGGGCAAGCGCAGTTTTTAGCTCCTGAAGTGAGACATGAGAGTCCAGGTCAGGGTCAAAAGTGCCCATGAACATGGGATCCTCCTCTCCAGAAGTAGGCAGCTCGTACAGCTTGTCATAAAATTCCTCCACTTGCCTGATGGTAAGCCGATTGCGTCTCCAACCTTTACCACGGAACATTTTAACTGTATTCCAGAAGGATTTGCTGTCCCTGCAGTTACTTATAAATTGTCGTATTTCATCAAAGTATTCTTTTTTCCGGAATTTAAGGAATCGCTTATACAGCCTTCTCTTGTTAATATAGTCTGCCAATAAATCTGGGGAGTAACGCCTCTTCAGTTTACGCAGAGCTCTTCTCATCTCATAACGCTTGTGGCGGCAGTCAGCATTGAACCATCGATTATGGGAAGGGGTTGTCAATGGTCTTGTCTTAGCAGGGAGGTACATCTTTAGCTTTTCAGAGCATTCCCTTATCAAATTTTTTAAGCCTTCGTAAGCCACTGCGGGATCCTCCCACGAGTCACTAATTTGATGAATCTTCTCAGAGACAAGTTTTTGATATTCCTCCATCTTTGACGCATCCCATTTAAATTTTGGTTGTACGAGGGCAGCGGGGGACGCAGGTGGAGAGTCTTCATCTACAAAGGACAGTTCTACAAGGCAAGGCTCATGATCAGAAGCCGCAGCAAAAGGGGATACGGCGAAATCACGAATATATTCCAAGAAGAGTGTGTTAGCCCAAACTTGGTCAACAACACTCATTCCATTGTGGGAGATACAAGTAAACTCGCCATCCATGTCGCTGAGGGAACGACCGTTAATAACGTACAGTCCAAAAGATTCCATTGTTTCCACCAGTCGTACGCCCGATGAATTCATAGTTAAATCTCTGCAGCTGCGTAAGTCGTTCAACGTTGTTCCCTCAAATAGCTCTTCATGTCCTGTGTTTAATAATCCAATTCTGCTGTTCCAGTCTCCTCCCACCAGGATTCTCCTCCCCTCATACTGCTCCTCCAGACCCTTTAATAACTCCTCAAATTCCAAGTTCCTTTCTTCAGTAAATCCCTCATTAAAATAAACTGTACCCAAAATGAGCCTTTCCCCACTAACGACAACTGAAACAAAAAGCCAATATCTGGTGGAGTTGATAAGCTCGACATTATACTCCCGTTTATAAAGCAATAGTAGGCCCCCACTGGCCCTTCCCACGCGGTGAGTGCGAAAGGCATGTACATTTATTGTCTTATAACCCTCAATTTCTCCATAGAGGTCATTTTCCAGCCATGTTTCCTGCAAAAAAATGAAATCGTACTTCTTTTGTAAAATAATATCCCTTTCTGTTGTAAAGTTACCAAGTCCTGAGCAGTTCCAGAAGATCAGCCGTACGGGGGTCAAACTCCGTTTTTTGACGAGGGCGCACCCTTTTTTTCCGGTTGCTTCTCGCTTGGTGAGGAGAGAGGACGTTTTGTTTTCCTCTGACTAGAAGAGTGGTTTGACTCCCAGAGTAGTCTCCTCCTCTGCCTTTCTTCTGGGGGTAGATCCTCTTTAACAAAAAAGCCGGAACCTTGAAGTGTGTTTCTCGCTGTAAGTATCTTTTTCTTCAAGACTAGGGATCTCAATTCAATACAGATAGCCCGTTTTTTTCCAGATATCGGCTTACCCAGCCTGTAAAGGTCTTCTATTTCTTGCAAGGAGCAATCGACCTTCATTTGGGTTTTAAAAAGTTCTACAACTCTGCTCAAATCATCCTCATCTCCCTGAGAAACCTCAGGCAGCCCCGTCAAGATCAGGTTCCGCTTCCTCACCTGACGCTCCAGTAAAACAATTCTGGAACCTTGGGTATCCAGTTTGGATTCAATTCTTTCTACTTCATTTTTCAAAGTAGCCGAAACACCATCAATTTTTTCTTCAAGCGTATCAAGCTTATTCAATTTTGCGAGAATTTGGTCTAGCTTGGCAGAGTCTGACTGGCTGCTACCACCTTGGTTCTTGGAGCTCATGGTGAAGTAGGTTTATTCAGCAAAAAGATCGTTCGTAAAGAAACGGTGTGGCCGGGCTTGCGCCTTCAGAGAAGTTTTAGGCCCACCCGCTACGCACGAAAGTATTGAGTGGCAGGCAGCGCCGGGTTTTCGCGAAGGCTTAGGTATCGATACGCAATATTTATCGATAATTGCACGGATCGATAGTGCCAGATGAAGTCGCCGGTTGGAAGTGATAAGAGCAGATTGCGAGTAGCCCGGGCGGAAGAAAATACGCCGAAAAGCCAGAGAACATCAAACAGAAAAGTGAAAACGCAGTGTGAGACTCACCACGGGAACGCTGAACGGCACGATGAACGCGGAGAAACCCGGTAAGATGGCACAAAACCCACTTGAAATATAAGAATTCGCGGAGCGGTGCAAGAGAACGTGTTTACACATCGATATCAGTTTAGCCAAGAAAAACCCCTTAGAGAGTAGGTTTGAAAGAGATTAAACAGAGTTTATTTTTGAGCAATTTTGATGAAAAAACGCGAAAATAACCATGAAGGAAGCGTTTTATCGAAAAAAGGACTTCAGATTCGTGTTCAGCACCCCGAAAAACCCCTTAGAGAGTAGGTTTGAAAGAGATTAAACAGAGTTTATTTTTGAGCAATTTTGATGAAAAAACGCGAAAATAACCATGAAGGAAGCGTTTTATCGAAAAAAGGACTTCAGATTCGTGTTCAGCACCCCGAAAAACCCCTTAGAGAGTAGGTTTGAAAGCGATTAAACAGAGTTTATTTTTGAGCAATTTTGATGAAAAAACGCGAAAATAACCATGAAGGAAGCGTTTTATCGAAAAAAGGACTTCAGATTCGTGTTCAGCACCCCGAAAAACCCCTTAGAGTAGGTTTGAAAGCGATTAAACAGAGTTTATTTTTGAGCAATTTTGATGAAAAAACGCGAAAATAACCATGAAGGAAGCGTTTTATCGAAAAAAGGACTTCAGATTCGTGTTCAGCACCCCGAAAAACCCCTTAGAGAGTAGGTTTGAAAGAGATTAAACAGAGTTTATTTTTGAGCAATTTTGATGAAAAAACGCGAAAATAACCATGAAGGAAGCGTTTTATCGAAAAAAGGACTTCAGATTCGTGTTCAGGACCCCGAAAAACCCCTTAGAGAGTAGGTTTGAAAGAGATTAAACAGAGTTTATTTTTGAGCAATTTTGATGAAAAAACGCGAAAATAACCATGAAGGAAGCGTTTTATCGAAAAAAGGACTTCAGATTCGTGTTCAGCACCCCGAAAAACCCCTTAGAGAGTAGGTTTGAAAGCGATTAAACAGAGTTTATTTTTGAGCAATTTTGATGAAAAAACGCGAAAATAACCATGAAGGAAGCGTTTTATCGAAAAAAGGACTTCAGATTCGTGTTCAGCACCCCGAAAAACCCCTTAGAGAGTAGGTTTGAAAGCGATTAAACAGAGTTTATTTTTGAGCAATTTTGATGAAAAAACGCGAAAATAACCATGAAGGAAGCGTTTTATCGAAAAAAGGACTTCAGATTCGTGTTCAGCACCCCGAAAAACCCCTTAGAGAGTAGGTTTGAAAGCGATTAAACAGAGTTTATTTTTGAGCAATTTTGATGAAAAAACGCGAAAATAACCATGAAGGAAGCGTTTTATCGAAAAAAGGCTTCAGATTCGTGTTCAGCACCCCGAAAAACTCCTTAGAGAGTAGGTTTGAAAGAGATTAAACAGAGTTTATTTTTGAGCAATTTTGATGAAAAAACGCGAAAATAACCATGAAGGAAGCGTTTTATCGAAAAAAGGACTTCAGATTCGTGTTCAGCACCCCGAAAAACCCCTTAGAGAGTAGGTTTGAAAGAGATTAAACAGAGTTTATTTTTGAGCAATTTTGATGAAAAAACGCGAAAATAACCATGAAGGAAGCGTTTTATCGAAAAAAGGACTTCAGATTCGTGTTCAGCACCCCGAAAAACCCCTTAGAGAGTAGGTTTGAAAGCGATTAAACAGAGTTTATTTTTGAGCAATTTTGATGAAAAAACGCGAAAATAACCATGAAGGAAGCGTTTTATCGAAAAAAGGACTTCAGATTCGTGTTCAGCACCCCGAAAAACCCCTTAGAGAGTAGGTTTGAAAGCGATTAAACAGAGTTTATTTTTGAGCAATTTTGATGAAAAAACGCGAAAATAACCATGAAGGAAGCGTTTTATCGAAAAAAAGGACTTCAGATTCGTGTTCAGCACCCCGAAAAACCCCTTAGAGAGTAGGTTTGAAAGCGATTAAACAGAGTTTATTTTTGAGCAATTTTGATGAAAAAACGCGAAAATAACCATGAAGGAAGCGTTTTATCGAAAAAAGGACTTCAGATTCGTGTTCAGCACCCCGAAAAACCCCTTAGAGAGTAGGTTTGAAAGCGATTAAACAGAGTTTATTTTTGAGCAATTTTGATGAAAAAACGCGAAAATAACCATGAAGGAAGCGTTTTATCGAAAAAAGGACTTCAGATTCGTGTTCAGCACCCCGAAAAACCCCTTAGAGAGTAGGTTTGAAAGCGATTAAACAGAGTTTATTTTGATGAAAAAACGCGAAAATAACCATGAAGGAAGCGTTTTATCGGAAAAGGACTTCAGATTCGTGTTCAATTTTGATGAGCAATTTTGATGAAAAAACGCGAAAATAACCATGAAGGAAGCGTTTTATCGAAAAAAGGACTTCAGATTCGTGTTCAGCACCCCGAAAAACCCCTTAGAGAGTAGGTTTGAAAGCGATTAAACAGAGTTTATTTTTGAGCAATTTTGATGAAAAAACGCGAAAATAACCATGAAGGAAGCGTTTTATCGAAAAAAGGACTTCAGATTCGTGTTCAGCACCCCGAAAAACCCCTTAGAGAGTAGGTTTGAAAGCGATTAAACAGAGTTTATTTTTGAGCAATTTTGATGAAAAAACGCGAAAATAACCATGAAGGAAGCGTTTTATCGAAAAAAGGACTTCAGATTCGTGTTCAGCACCCCGAAAAACCCCTTAGAGAGAAGGTTTGAAAGCGATTAAACAGAGTTTATTTTTGAGCAATTTTGATGAAAAAACGCGAAAATAACCATGAAGGAAGCGTTTTATCGAAAAAAGGACTTCAGATTCGTGTTCAGCACCCCGAAAAACCCCTTAGAGAGTAGGTTTGAAAGCGATTAAACCCATTTTTGCCCGGTGTTCCCATTTTGGGAACATCAGACTTGTTTGTATTTATCTGTAATTCTATGCGATAAAAATGAACTTCGGTCTTTGTACTTGTTTCTAACTTCAAGACAACCCTAAGGAAGTTTGATCACGCTCAGTTATTTTTGCGATTGTGACTTCAATCCATGTGTACAGAGTGTTATCGAAAAATATTTTGTCATTTTTTCCATCCGACATGCCTCCAAAAAAGTAACTGTATTTCAGTTATTTTTATTGTACAGTCATTTCGTTCTTTATTTATCGTCTTGCTGATAGTATACCTTCACTATTCATTACGATTCAACTCAGTCATCATGTTTTTCGTTCACTCATGAGGTGTAAAAGAGTTGTGTTCCCAAATGGGAACACCAGGACCTGGTGACACTTGATCGATATACCTTAGTTGGAAGGCTTCCTTCTAATGAAAGTGTCACAACAATGAACATAATGCACTAAAAACCTTTTCTCAGTAATTTTTTCATAATTTTTATCCATGATTAGTTTCTTACACATATATCTCTGTATATTTCAAAGTCATACTGTATGGTATCTGGGAGCATTCGTGCAACGCAGAAAAATCTGAGAGTAGGTTTAAATACCATAACAATACAATTTTTGAGCAATTTAACATGAATGAAAAAACATGAAAATTAACCATGAAAAGCGTTTTATCCAAAACGGACTTCAGATTCGTGTTCAGGACTCTGAAAACCAGAAAGAGTAGGTTTGAAAGCGATTAAACAGAGCACCATTTTTGAGCAATTTTGATGAAAAAACGCGAAAATAATATATACGTTTTATCGAAAAACGGACTTCAGATTCGTGTTCACTAGTCCGAAAAACCCATTATGATGGTAGGTTTGAAAGCGATTAAACAGAGTTAATTTTTGAGCAATTTTGATGAAAAAACGCGAAAATAACCATGAAGGAAGCGTTTTATCGAAAAACGGACTTCAGATTCGTGTTGAAAAATCAGTAGGTTTGATCAAGCAATTTTGATGAAAAACGCAGAATATCATGGTGGTCCGTTTTATTTATTGATTGAGATTCGTGTTCAAAATGAAAAACCCCTTATATAGGTTTGAAAGCGATTAAACAAATCTTTTTTGACCAATTTTGATGAAAAAACGCGCAGATAACCATGAAACGTTTTATCGAATAAATATGGAACCCCTCCTTCTCAGAGGTTCAAAGTCTTTAAAACAACTTTTCATATTTTGACATATCCTCCGAAAAATTTTTCTCTTGTCTGAATAGAGAGTAGGTTGAAAGCGATTAAATAATTAATTTTTGAGCAATTTTGATGAAAAAACGCGAAAATAACCATGAAGGATCCGTTTTATCCGAAAATGGGACTTCAGATTCGTGGGAAAAACCCCTTCAGAGTAGGTTTGAAAGCGATTAAACAAGTTAATTTTTGAGCAATTGTGATGAGAAAAATCAAAAATCATGATAAACGTCTTTATCGAAAAATGGACTTTAATTGCATTTTTCAGAATTTACGGCATAAAAACCCCTTAGAGAGTCGGGCAAAAATGGGTTAAACAGAGTTTATTTTTGAGCAATTTTGATGAAAAAACGCGAAAATAACCATGAAGGAAGCGTTTTATCGAAAAAAGGACTTCAGATTCGTGTTCAGCACCCCGAAAAACCCCTTAGAGAGTAGGTTTGAAAGCGATTAAACAGAGTTTATTTTTGAGCAATTTTGATGAAAAAACGCGAAAATAACCATGAAGGAAGCGTTTTATCGAAAAAAGGACTTCAGATTCGTGTTCAGCACCCCGAAAAACCCCTTAGAGAGTAGGTTTGAAAGCGATTAAACAGAGTTTATTTTTGAGCAATTTTGATGAAAAAACGCGAAAATAACCATGAAGGAAGCGTTTTATCGAAAAAAGGACTTCAGATTCGTGTTCAGCACCCCGAAAAACTCCTTAGAGAGTAGGTTTGAAAGCGATTAAACAGAGTTTATTTTTGAGCAATTTTGATGAAAAAACGCGAAAATAACCATGAAGGAAGCGTTTTATCGAAAAAAGGACTTCAGATTCGTGTTCAGCACCCCGAAAAACCCCTTAGAGAGTAGGTTTGAAAGCGATTAAACAGAGTTTATTTTTGAGCAATTTTGATGAAAAAACGCGAAAATAACCATGAAGGAAGCGTTTTATCGAAAAAAGGACTTCAGATTCGTGTTCAGCACCCCGAAAAACCCCTTAGAGAGTAGGTTTGAAAGCGATTAAACAGAGTTTATTTTTGAGCAATTTTGATGAAAAAACGCGAAAATAACCATGAAGGAAGCGTTTTATCGAAAAAAGGACTTCAGATTCGTGTTCAGCACCCCGAAAAACCCCTTAGAGAGTAGGTTTGAAAGCGATTAAACAGAGTTTATTTTTGAGCAATTTTGATGGAAAAACGCGAAAATAACCATGAAGGAAGCGTTTTATCGAAAAAAGGACTTCAGATTCGTGTTCAGCACCCCGAAAAACCCCTTAGAGAGTAGGTTTGAAAGCGATTAAACAGAGTTTATTTTTGAGCAATTTTGATGAAAAAACGCGAAAATAACCATGAAGGAAGCGTTTTATCGAAAAAGGACTTCAGATTCGTGTTCAGCACCCCGAAAAACCCCTTAGAGAGTAGGTTTGAAAGCGATTAAACAGAGTTTATTTTTGAGCAATTTTGATGAAAAAACGCGAAAATAACCATGAAGGAAGCGTTTTATCGAAAAAAGGACTTCAGATTCGTGTTCAGCACCCCGAAAAACCCCTTAGAGAGTAGGTTTGAAAGCGATTAAACAGAGTTTATTTTTGAGCAATTTTGATGAAAAAACGCGAAAATAACCATGAAGGAAGCGTTTTATCGAAAAAAGGACTTCAGATTCGTGTTCAGCACCCAGAAAAACCCCTTAGAGTAGGTTTGAAAGCGATTAAACAGAGTTTATTTTTGAGCAATTTTGATGAAAAAACGCGAAAATAACCATGAAGGAAGCGTTTTATCGAAAAAAGGACTTCAGATTCGTGTTCAGCACCCCGAAAAACCCCTTAGAGAGTAGGTTTGAAAGCGATTAAACAGAGTTAATTTTTGAGCAATTTTGATGAAAAAACGCGAAAATAACCATGAAGGAAGCGTTTTATCGAAAAAAGGACTTCAGATTCGTGTTCAGCACCCCGAAAAACCCCTTAGAGAGTAGGTTTGAAAGCGATTAAACAGAGTTTATTTTTGAGCAATTTTGATGAAAAAACGCGAAAATAACCATGAAGGAAGCGTTTTATCGAAAAAAGGACTTCAGATTCGTGTTCAGCACCCCGAAAAACCCCTTAGAGAGTAGGTTTGAAAGCGATTAAACAGAGTTTATTTTTGAGCAATTTTGATGAAAAAACGCGAAAATAACCATGAAGGAAGCGTTTTATCGAAAAAAGGACTTCAGATTCGTGTTCAGCACCCCGAAAAACCCCTTAGAGAGTAGGTTTGAAAGCGATTAAACAGAGTTTATTTTTGAGCAATTTTGATGAAAAAACGCGAAAATAACCATGAAGGAAGCGTTTTATCGAAAAAGGACTTCAGATTCGTGTTCAGCACCCCGAAAAACCCCTTAGAGAGTAGGTTTGAAAGCGATTAAACAGAGTTAATTTTTGAGCAATTTTTGATGAAAAAACGCGAAAATAACCATGAAGGAAGCGTTTTATCGAAAAAAGGACTTCAGATTCGTGTTCAGCACCCCGAAAAACCCCTTAGAGAGTAGGTTTGAAAGCGATTAAACAGAGTTTATTTTTGAGCAATTTTGATGAAAAAACGCGAAAATAACCATGAAGGAAGCGTTTTATCGAAAAAAGGACTTCAGATTCGTGTTCAGCACCCCGAAAAACCCCTTAGAGAGTAGGTTTGAAAGCGATTAAACAGAGTTTATTTTTGAGCAATTTTGATGAAAAAACGCGAAAATAACCATGAAGGAAGCGTTTTATCGAAAAAAGGACTTCAGATTCGTGTTCAGCACCCCGAAAAACCCCTTAGAGAGTAGGTTTGAAAGCGATTAAACAGAGTTTATTTTTGAGCAATTTTGATGAAAAAACGCGAAAATAACCATGAAGGAAGCGTTTTATCGAAAAAAGGACTTCAGATTCGTGTTCAGCACCCCGAAAAACCCCTTAGAGAGTAGGTTTGAAAGCGATTAAACAGAGTTTATTTTTGAGCAATTTTGATGAAAAAACGCGAAAATAACCATGAAGGAAGCGTTTTATCGAAAAAAGGACTTCAGATTCGTGTTCAGCACCCCGAAAAACCCCTTAGAGAGTAGGTTTGAAAGCGATTAAACAGAGTTTATTTTTGAGCAATTTTGATGAAAAAACGCGAAAATAACCATGAAGGAAGCGTTTTATCGAAAAAAGGACTTCAGATTCGTGTTCAGCACCCCGAAAAACCCCTTAGAGAGTAGGTTTGAAAGCGATTAAACAGAGTTTATTTTTGAGCAATTTTGATGAAAAAACGCGAAAATAACCATGAAGGAAGCGTTTTATCGAAAAAAGGACTTCAGATTCGTGTTCAGCACCCCGAAAAACCCCTTAGAGAGTAGGTTTGAAAGCGATTAAACAGAGTTTATTTTTGAGCAATTTTGATGAAAAAACGCGAAAATAACCATGAAGGAAGCGTTTTATCGAAAAAAGGACTTCAGATTCGTGTTCAGCACCCCGAAAAACCCCTTAGAGAGTAGGTTTGAAAGCGATTAAACAGAGTTTATTTTTGAGCAATTTTGATGAAAAAACGCGAAAATAACCATGAAGGAAGCGTTTTATCGAAAAAAGGACTTCAGATTCGTGTTCAGCACCCCGAAAAACCCCTTAGAGAGTAGGTTTGAAAGCGATTAAACAGAGTTTATTTTTGAGCAATTTTGATGAAAAAACGCGAAAATAACCATGAAGGAAGCGTTTTATCGAAAAAAGGACTTCAGATTCGTGTTCAGCACCCCGAAAAACCCCTTAGAGATTAGGTTTGAAAGCGATTAAACAGAGTTTATTTTTGAGCAATTTTGATGAAAAAACGCGAAAATAACCATGAAGGAAGCGTTTTATCGAAAAAGGACTTCAGATTCGTGTTCAGCACCCCGAAAAACCCCTTAGAGAGTAGGTTTGAAAGCGATTAAACAGAGTTTATTTTTGAGCAATTTTGATGAAAAAACGCGAAAATAACCATGAAGGAAGCGTTTTATCGAAAAAGGACTTCAGATTCGTGTTCAGCACCCCGAAAAACCCCTTAGAGAGTAGGTTTGAAAGCGATTAAACAGAGTTTATTTTTGAGCAATTTTGATGAAAAAACGCGAAAATAACCATGAAGGAAGCGTTTTATCGAAAAAAGGACTTCAGATTCGTGTTCAGCACCCCGAAAAACCCCTTAGAGAGTAGGTTTGAAAGCGATTAAACAGAGTTTATTTTTGAGCAATTTTGATGAAAAAACGCGAAAATAACCATGAAGGAAGCGTTTTATCGAAAAAAGGACTTCAGATTCGTGTTCAGCACCCCGAAAAACCCCTTAGAGAGTAGGTTTGAAAGCGATTAAACAGAGTTTATTTTTGAGCAATTTTGATGAAAAAACGCGAAAATAACCATGAAGGAAGCGTTTTATCGAAAAAAGGACTTCAGATTCGTGTTCAGCACCCCGAAAAACCCCTTAGAGAGTAGGTTTGAAAGCGATTAAACAGAGTTTATTTTTGAGCAATTTTGATGAAAAAACGCGAAAATAACCATGAAGGAAGCGTTTTATCGAAAAAAGGACTTCAGATTCGTGTTCAGCACCCCGAAAAACCCCTTAGAGAGTAGGTTTGAAAGCGATTAAACAGAGTTTATTTTTGAGCAATTTTGATGAAAAAACGCGAAAATAACCATGAAGGAAGCGTTTTATCGAAAAAAGGACTTCAGATTCGTGTTCAGCACCCCGAAAAACCCCTTAGAGAGTAGGTTTGAAAGCGATTAAACAGAGTTTATTTTTGAGCAATTTTGATGAAAAAACGCGAAAATAACCATGAAGGAAGCGTTTTATCGAAAAAAGGACTTCAGATTCGTGTTCAGCACCCCGAAAAACCCCTTAGAGAGTAGGTTTGAAAGCGATTAAACAGAGTTTATTTTTGAGCAATTTTGATGAAAAAACGCGAAAATAACCATGAAGGAAGCGTTTTATCGAAAAAAGGACTTCAGATTCGTGTTCAGCACCCCGAAAAACCCCTTAGAGAGTAGGTTTGAAAGCGATTAAACAGAGTTTATTTTTGAGCAATTTTGATGAAAAAACGCGAAAATAACCATGAAGGAAGCGTTTTATCGAAAAAAGGACTTCAGATTCGTGTTCAGCACCCCGAAAAACCCCTTAGAGAGTAGGTTTGAAAGCGATTAAACAGAGTTTATTTTTGAGCAATTTTGATGAAAAAACGCGAAAATAACCATGAAGGAAGCGTTTTATCGAAAAAAGGACTTCAGATTCGTGTTCAGCACCCCGAAAAACCCCTTAGAGAGTAGGTTTGAAAGCGATTAAACAGAGTTTATTTTTGAGCAATTTTGATGAAAAAACGCGAAAATAACCATGAAGGAAGCGTTTTATCGAAAAAAGGACTTCAGATTCGTGTTCAGCACCCCGAAAAACCCCTTAGAGAGTAGGTTTGAAAGCGATTAAACAGAGTTTATTTTTGAGCAATTTTGATGAAAAAACGCGAAAATAACCATGAAGGAAGCGTTTTATCGAAAAAAGGACTTCAGATTCGTGTTCAGCACCCCGAAAAACCCCTTAGAGAGTAGGTTTGAAAGCGATTAAACAGAGTTTATTTTTGAGCAATTTTGATGAAAAAACGCGAAAATAACCATGAAGGAAGCGTTTTATCGAAAAAAGGACTTCAGATTCGTGTTCAGCACCCCGAAAAACCCCTTAGAGTAGGTTTGAAAGCGATTAAACAGAGTTTATTTTTGAGCAATTTTGATGAAAAAACGCGAAAATAACCATGAAGGAAGCGTTTTATCGAAAAAAGGACTTCAGATTCGTGTTCAGCACCCCGAAAAACCCCTTAGAGAGTAGGTTTGAAAGCGATTAAACAGAGTTTATTTTTGAGCAATTTTGATGAAAAAACGCGAAAATAACCATGAAGGAAGCGTTTTATCGAAAAAAGGACTTCAGATTCGTGTTCAGCACCCCGAAAAACCCCTTAGAGAGTAGGTTTGAAAGCGATTAAACAGAGTTTATTTTTGAGCAATTTTGATGAAAAAACGCGAAAATAACCATGAAGGAAGCGTTTTATCGAAAAAAGGACTTCAGATTCGTGTTCAGCACCCCGAAAAACCCCTTAGAGAGTAGGTTTGAAAGCGATTAAACAGAGTTTATTTTTGAGCAATTTTGATGAAAAAACGCGAAAATAACCATGAAGGAAGCGTTTTATCGAAAAAAGGACTTCAGATTCGTGTTCAGCACCCCGAAAAACCCCTTAGAGAGTAGGTTTGAAAGCGATTAAACAGAGTTTATTTTTGAGCAATTTTGATGAAAAAACGCGAAAATAACCATGAAGGAAGCGTTTTATCGAAAAAAGGACTTCAGATTCGTGTTCAGCACCCCGAAAAACCCCTTAGAGAGTAGGTTTGAAAGCGATTAAACAGAGTTTATTTTTGAGCAATTTTGATGAAAAAACGCGAAAATAACCATGAAGGAAGCGTTTTATCGAAAAAAGGACTTCAGATTCGTGTTCAGCACCCCGAAAAACCCCTTAGAGAGTAGGTTTGAAAGCGATTAAACAGAGTTTATTTTTGAGCAATTTTGATGAAAAAACGCGAAAATAACCATGAAGGAAGCGTTTTATCGAAAGGACTTCAGATT
>JAVIWC010000433.1:0-17198 GCA_031894815.1 Creontiades dilutus
TGGCCCGCTACGCAGGTTAAAAAGAAATAGGTGAATAACACAATTTTTTTTTTCGTGATTTATTAATTGCGACTGAAAAATCAAATACATTTCATCTATCAATTTTACATATCAATAAAGGTACACTCCAAGAGGGTAGGTTTACAGCAAAATCTAGCCCTTTATTATATAGCTCAATTAATTAGCACTGAGTTCGATTGCACTTCTTTTCACGCAGCACAACTAAATCCAGTGGTTTGTTTCGCTTGAGACGTCGGATTTCACCTTCGTTGTCCAAAACGTAGAGCATCTCCGGGTTCACGTGTTTGTGGAGGCGATGTTCATGCTTCCTTGCGTATTTTGCAATAATTTCATAGACTGTCTCCATCCTCAAATCTCGATGAATATCATCGTTTCGCATGTACCAAGGGGCTCCAACTATACTTCTCAGTATTTTATTCTGAAAGGTTTGGATTTTCTTAATATTTGATTTCTTGGCACAGCCTCAGATCTGTATCCCATAGGTCCAAATAGGGCGAAGGATCTGCTTATATATAAGCAGTTTGTTGTGAAGAGAGAGATGGGAATTCCTTCCCATTAGCCAATACATCCTTCTGTACTTGATTTTAAGTTCTTCTTTCTTCTTTTCTATGTGTTTATTCCAGTTTAATTTGGAGTCAAGTGTCAAACCCAAGTATTTAACTGCTTCAGTATGCGGTATTTTATTCGAATTGATCTCAACATCCAAGATTGGGACTTTTCGGTTAGTGAAGTTGATGTGGGCTGATTTTGATTCGTTCAGCTTCATTCTCCACATCTTGGTCCATTTAGAAACCTCAGTAGTAGACGTCTGTAGTTTGCGTGTTGCAGCTTCTATATCATCTCCAACAGAGAGGATAGCCGTATCATCTGCAAAGGTGGCAACAGTTGTGCCTTCTTGTTGGGGTAAGCCCCGTGTGTACAGGAGGTAGAGTACTAAACAACACAATGAGGGAGTATAATAACAATATTAAAAGTAAAAAAATCGTATATCCCAAATCCCCGAGGAGAGGACCACGTCGCTTGTCCTGGGAGACGCTTCCCCCCGCTTGGGCCCTCCTTCCTTCACTGGCGGGGTCGGGGGGAGCAGGTCGGTTGCCCTGGGAGACGGGGGCGAGAATTCCACCCGCCCAGCGTTACCACCCCCTGAAACGTCGATATACTCAGATAAGCTGGTTTTTATATAGTGTGATAAAGTGACTGGGGAAATTCTTTAGAACTGCCCCCCACTTTTTTTGGATTCAATAAACCCCATTTTCGCTTACCTTTTACCGAAGCATGATCCAAGGTGATTAAAGTTCGATTTCCGACGTTTCTAAAAACCCCCACCAACTTGGGGAAATGCAATGTTTTAGCAAGGCTACGGTGTTCTGAAAGTGGGGGGCAGTACTAAAGAACACCCAAATCGACATTGCTAGGGATGCAATGGGCGGTATGAATAAAAACGAGTAGGACACGTAAATACTTGAACATATTAAAATGACAAGTAAACGCCAAAATTGAAGTGAATAAAATTGAGAGGCTAGTTAAACCCCGAAAAATGCCAATTTTGGTGTGAATAAACGCAAGTAAATACTCGTCCATTCGCAAGCCAACCCGACCCCAGACTTTCAGTCGTACTTGTACACGAAAAATGGCTGCATATGAACCTGCGTTGAGTGAAACGTTATAGAGACCGGCGTGATATAAGTCCCGATCTATCTAAGGGGCTATTACGGTTTGAGAGCGTAAACGTGGATTTTCTCACTTCGCACTATCTTGATGAAAACACTGATGCAAGGGGTAGAGGATTAAAAGCAAGGAAAAATATGGAAATTTTTCCGAGATACGTTAGTGATCCAGGATTCCGAAGTGGTGTTGCCAAAGACATGGGGTTGAAAGAAGTACCGTCAGCAGAACATTTTCACGCATTGTATCGGAGAGACGCTCGGCGCATTGTATTGGATAAAATAGTGTCGAAGTCTGAAGATTGGATTAAATGTCCACGCACTATTGAAGATATGGATCAGGCCAAGGCAGATAGGGCTTCAAAATGTCGCATCTCGACTGTCATTGGTGCTATAGATTGCACTCACGTGCATATTATGAAACCTTCGGAATTCGGCGACGAGTATGTGAACAGAAGCGCTACAAGTATAGGTGTACTTGTCTTTCTTGTGAATTCAGTTGTCTCGCGAGTAAATACTTGCTAGTAGTACTCGGGTTGGCGAGTAGGTACACGGTCACAAGTCGTCGTACTCGTTTTTATTCACACCACCCAATGGCTTGTAGAAATCCAAGAGAAAAACGCTGCAAATTCTTTCACTGGGGTTTATTATTCAATCGGCTTGCGTTCATGATTTGAATTTCTACTAAGCTTTGGAGTGTGCATATTTCACAGGATGGAGTGATTATTGAATTTCAGGAGATATGAATGGAGCACGTAAATCTGTTCTCAACCAAAATACCTATTTGGATTGATCAGTTGATCATATTTGTGTGCCTATGAAATTCAATAACCGCTCCACCCAGTGAAATATGCACACTAAAAAGCGTAGTAGAAATTCAAATCATGAACGCAAGCCAATAAACCCCAGTGAAAGAATTTGCAGCGTTTTTTATTGAACCTCAATACCCCCCCACAATAAAAACATCTATAATTTATCAAGTCCTTTGGCACTCGTATTGCGTTAAAACTTCCCCAAATCTAAATTTAAACGATGTAGCCTAAAGTAGACTGATGTAGAGGAGGCACACAAATATCATCAACTGATCAATCCAAATAGGTGTTTTGATTGAGAACCGATTTACGTGCTCTATGCATATCTCCTGAAATTCAATAATCGCTCTATAACCTGTGAAACACGCACACTCCAAAGCTTAGTAGAAATTCAAATCATGAACGCAAGCCAATTGAATAATAAACCCCAGTGAAATAATTTGCAGCGTTCCATGCATATCAGAATGCTTCAATGTATCGGCTATAACCCTCTCAAGTTCACTCCATTAGTATCATTCACTACATCACTAGGTTAAGATCAAAATTACAAAAAAAAACTCTGTCGTTTTAATTTTGATAAAACTAGTGATGTAGATTGTGGATGCAAAAACACCACAAAAATACATCACAATGGTTTGAGCTACGGAAATTCCTCATTCTGATTCCTCATGGAAAGTCCTTCAAAAAATTCCAAATTTAGGCCGCCTTGACTTTTTTCGAGGTTTTTAGGGATTTTACAAAACTTTGACAACCCTATGCGTACGGCGGACGGACGGAAAAATTTTTATTGCACATTTGGATTCTATCAGCTTTTGAAACGTAAACCGTAAAATGTAACGAGACATCCTTCGCCAATTTCTGACCCATTAGGTCTGTACCATCAAAGTGAATGAGCCCTAGTGTATCCCTTACAAAATGAATAACACTATTATTGTTCATATTATAAAATTCAGTGTTATTAAGACTGAACACATAAAAAGCAAAAAATTTCCTCCGTAAACTTCAATGTGGGTGTACGTTCACAGTTAACACTCTTTAAATTTTCAACCTTTGAGCGAAAGGAAAAATAATACCAATTTAAATAGGAAGAAAGGTCCTCACCATTAACATAACTAACCCCTCACAAACTGAAGACAATTCGAAGATAAGCAGTTTTGATTTTTCAATTAGATTTTAATTGCCAATTAGGTACAGACAAGAACTACACTTTCACTGTTGGTTTAAAATAAAGCGCTTGGTATTGAGCCTTTTAGGGGTGAAAAACATCGGTTCCAATGTTGAAAAATAATTATATATTGCTATTTTTCAACATCCCTTGGTGGGGTTGGACCGGGCCGGCGTTTTGGTTGGAATGATCTGGAATACGAAGAACCCCGATCATGAGAAATAATGTGAAAGTTGAGAGTATTTTCTCGACTGAAATAATAAGCTCGTTGGAAAGTAATGAAGCATACACCGAATCTTCTCTCCATTAACGCATGATTATATAATTGCGATATTCGAATGTCTTTTAATAGACGATACACACTCGTTCTTTTATCCCATAAGTCGGCGACCCGTGGAAACGTGAGAGGATCCGCTAGAGAGTACGTGAAGAGATGAGCAATGTTTTCCCTTGCCACATAATGTTCCGGATCGGGAGAAGAGGATCGGTAAAGAGGTTTGTGAAGGGAAACAATGACAAGGGAAAGATTAATAGAAAAGTCGGCAAGACACACTAGTTCTAGTTCTTCATTTTACGGACAATTTGATGTTTGTGGTTTCCCGAAGACGAAACCTACCGCTCCAGAGATCTCCGTTTCGACGTCAGTACCTGCCTTGAGAGACCTAAGAACACTTGACCACATGCTCATGATTGACACGTCCATAATGATGGAACATCGTTCCTCTTTTCCATTCCAGGCTTCGAGTGATGAAGCACCACCGCAACCCACAGAACATAGAGTATTCTATTTTCTATGCCGCAACCTTACTTCTGCTGGGTTCCTCGCAATCAATATATCAGCGAAATGTTCCGTTTTCAGCGGACTCGCGCGTGAGGGTATCATCCTGCCGAAACGGCCAGAGTTTTTAGTTTCTAATTTCGAACAATTTAACCACGAAGAGATTATTAGAAATTTATATTTTTGCACAAATCTAGAAATACTAAAAATATATACGTAAGGTATTTCTAGGATAGGAGCTCCTATTTTTGGTTTATTATTCAATAAAAAACCATTGTAATCGCTCTTTAAAAAAAAAAAAAAAAAATCTAACCCCCCCCCCCCCTTGAAAATTTCATGGTTTACGTTTCAAAGGGTGTCGAATCCAAATCTGCAATAAAATTTTTTCCGTCCGTACGCCGTACGCACGATTTCTCCCAAACGGCTGAAGCAAAAGAGCTGAAATTTTCAGGAAAAATCCATCTTGGTCCGACGACGCCCCAATTCTTGATCCAGCTCTCTCACTCAATTTAAAGTGCCCTTTAAGGGTTGTCAAAGTTTTGTAAAATCCCTAAAAACCTTGAAAAAAGTCAAGGCGAGTTAAATTTGGACTCTTTTTGAAGATCTTTCCATGAGGAATCGAATGAGCACCTCCCCAGGTCCGTAGCTCCAACCATTCCCGATGTATGGCCCGATTTATGGTGCCAACATTGGCGTTTTTTGGTTTATTATTGTTTTTGTTTTGATTGGAGTAACCTAGTGATGAAGTGAACGTGGATACTGGAGTGAACTCCCAAAAGGGTTGAAGTATTCTGATAACCATAAAAAACGCAGCAAATTCTTTCACTGGGGTTCATTATTCAATTGGCTTGGGTTCATGATTTGAATTTATACTAAGTTCCGGAGTGTGCATGTTTCACAGGTGATAGAGCGATTATTGAATTTCAGGAGGCACGCAAATATGATCAACTGATCTATCCAAATAGGTATTTTGGTTGAGAACAGATCTACGTGCTCTATGCATATCTCCTGAAATTCAATAATCGCTCTATCACATGTGAAACACGCACACTCCAAAGCTTAGTAGAAATTCAAATCACGAACGCAAGCCAATTGAATAATAAACCCCAGTGAAAGAATTTGCAGCGTTTTTTATTTTTCGAATTGTGATTTATCACTTATTGCTCTAATTTCCTCGCACATACCATAATAATAAAAGTTGTGTGTAGCCTTGGGGCCATTTAGAAATCTGAAATTTGAATGTTGGCTTCAGTGGATCTTCTCAAAAAGCTGTAATGGCGATTTTCAGTCCTAATCAACCTAATTAGCACACAGGCCAATGTGGACCTCGGCTTCCACGTTCTTTCTCTGGTCCGCTGTAAAAGAAAGAAAACTCTTTCTTGTCGATTCTGCAAGAACCTGGCTATCTTACTTCGTGAACTGCCGTTACATCGTATTTACACTTGGTCACTACGAGGGTGGCTTCCCCCAGTCTGTAATAAAGTTTGCACATTCCATGCAACTTAAGGTACGAGATCCTGCTCTGTCCGTTTCCATGCCTGGCTGGAGGTTCGTTTGTATCAGGCTGGTGGTTTCTCACGTTTTCGGGTTTCGTAACAAATGGATTTTGTACAGGGGCAGGTTGTTAGCCTATCGCCTCCTGCAGTTCACACGATACTGGATTTTCTGTCGGGGTTTACTAGGAGATTGCCGTCACTACAGCTAAAGAACGTACATCGCCGCCTACTAAGTCGAAACCACTTCTGGGTCACACAGGCGCTCTCGACTATTCATTCAGACATGAACCACGTTGAGCGATTGTATCGCACTACGCCTCATGCTGTTAGTGACGGTTACTGCCTTTACCAAGGTCGCAGTTTAAAGTCTTGCCCTAATCGACCTGGCTAATGTACGGAGTGGAGCCTGCCAAACAGTCATGTCCAAATTAAATGCACTGCACAGGTGTATTCTTAGGGTCGTATGAGAAGCCGTACCGCTTTCCCTCTCGTATGTCGCACGAGGAATCAAGAATTTTCTCCACAACATAACTTTTTATTAAAGAACGCTGCAAATTCTTTCACTGGGGTTTATTATTAAATTGGCTTGCGTTCATGATTTGAGTTTCTACTAAGCTTTGGAGTGTGCGTGTTTCACAGGAGATAGAGCGATTATTGAATTTTTAGAAGATATGAATAGAGCACGTAAATCGGTTCTCAACCAAAATACCTATTTGGATTGATCAGTTGATCATATTTGTGTGCCTCATCTACATCTGTCTACCTCTGGCTACATCGTTTAAATTTGGATTTGGGGAAGTTTTGACGCAATGCGAGTGCTAAAGTGACTTGATAAATTATAGATGTTTTTATTGTGGTGGGGTTTGGAGTGTGCGTGTTTCAAAGGATAGAGCGATTATTGAATTTCAGGAGGCACACAAATATGATCAACTGATCAATCCAAATAGGTATTTTGGTTGAGAACCGATTTACGTGCTCTATGCATGTCTTTGGTAATTCAATAATCGCTGTGTCACCTGTGAAACATGCACACTCCAAAGCTTAGTAGAAACTCGAATCATGAATCATTGAATTATAAACCCCAGTGAAAGAATTTGCAGCGTTTTCACAGTAAACCGGACCTTGTATCTGCTTCAACTTCCCACCAGGTTTATTTATGAACAGAGCCATAAACCCACGGCCCGCTTTAACTCCTACGACCAGAAGTCCCATTTATATAATTTTTATTATCTATAACTCTTTACCGGCTGATATGAAATCGCCAATTATATTTTCCCGATCTATTTACAAAAAGCGTACATGTTCGTGGCTCATTAGTCGAGGTCTTGATGATTACCAACAACTATCCTGTAGAGTTTACGTCAATTAAATAGATAGCCAATGTATTAAATGAACACGTATTCACAAGAGAGTTTATTTTTATTCCATGATTTCTGTGATGAATTATCATGATCACGACGACCTTTTCGTGACTGAAACACGGGCTCTGAGTAATGCCTGGCAATAATACTTCGGCAGAAGTCGAGAATAGGTAACCCCTTCCTAAGACCTTCGCCATATTGAAAAACCCGATGTCTCCTATCGATATAGGTCCAAGCTTTCGATGTGCGTTCTGTCTAGTATGCTGGTCTAGATGCTCGCTTCCTCAAAAATCATAACGAAAATGAAGAGATGTTCGACTTGACGATAAAAGAGAGCGTATTCAAGGATACATTCAAAAGATGTTGGGGAATGAATATTACATTGGTGTTACCAGTGAAAGATGTGAAGTGTGGAGATTAAGAAAAGAAAACAAAACAAAAATTCTAAGAACTTTCCATCCACATATGCTAAATGTTATTTTCATCATAAGGAGCAATTACGTTAATTTTTGTATTGGTTGATTTAACGAGGAAATTTTAACTGTAAACCTTTGTCAGGGTCAGTTGTAGAGAGGGATTTACGGCCCTAACCTGCCCTGATCGCAAAATAAAATATTCAATCAATCAATCTCTCTCTCCTGTCCTGATCAATTCAAAAAACTGAAATATGAATTGTTGTGTAATGATTTGAGGCGTATCGAGGGCACGTAAGATGTCAAAGGCTATGGAGCACCCATCGAGGGCTTCTTGAGCTATTGGTTTTGATATCAGCTTCTCTTTCGTACAAAGGGACTAGTGACGGTTGGTGTTATCGGAATTGCATTCAAGACAAAGCCATCTAACTGTCTTTAGACACCCAGAAGTCAGCTACAAGGTAAAGGAAATCAGTGATCGCTTGAGCTCCTTATGGTTAACTTCGTTCTTAACCAATCTAACGTGCTGAAAGATTATGGCATCTAAATTGGACGAAACGAAATACACTCAGTAACAAATGTCTCCGTACACCCCAAAAATGTGTACTTTTCTTTATTTAGCTAGTTCACGAACGTTCAGATAAATCTGAACCGGTACAGGTTCAAACAAGACTCGAAAACAACTATCAGCAGTTTAGAATCATGAAAATTGCAGTATCAGCATTTTTCCGGAGACGATCATGGAAGTCTCCCTGTACAGGGACGACTATTAGAATTGGTCCTGGGGAGTGGGTCACAACCCAAACATCAAAATAATAATAATAATATTAATAAATGAATGAAAATAGAAATAAACAAATATCTGAATTCAAATCTATTCTGGACCAATCTAAGGCCCGGGAAGTCCAAAAAATAAATCAATAAACTATAGCTGTATGTCTCTCTGTGTGTGCCTGTGACAAATGTTATAGACCCTAAGAAGCTAACAATTTTTAAACGATTCCCATGATTTGTTATTATTACTGTACGTGGAGTGTACTGTTATTGTTATAGTACAGTAAGTGCTTCTGTACTGGTGCCTTCAGATACCTGCCAGCTTGGTTGAAATGCTCGTCAATTCGATGAAGGTCCGTTTGTTGGACGTTGTCAAGCAAAAAGGAGGGCCCACGAGCTATTACTCCATTTTTGAGCTCGATTTTGGCTGTTCTTTAGATTGTACGAACACTTTTTTTAACTGATAAAAAATGAATGCGTGGTAGGAGTCGAGAATAGGTAACCCCTCCTTTATCAGACCGTCGCCATATTGGAAACCAGCTGTCTCCTATCGGTATAGGCAGAAATGTAATCCGTCTACTTTGCTAGTCTGGATGCTCGCATCTCAAAAAACAAGAAATATCCTACATCAATCCTTCTAGTAAAGTATAGATCAGTTGGACAAATAGATCAGAATGTGTAAACACTTGTGTCTCTGCGTATTCAAAATACTTTTATCACTATAACGGTCGTGAAAATCATTCCATAATACATGGCAGTGGTATCGCTATATTGATATAATATATATCGATGAAAGTACACATCGATACATGTTCAAATGAGCCTGATAAGAGGTAGGGGTTACCTATTCTCTACTTCAGCCGAATTCGTTAACGTCTGTAGTCAAGTTTGCTTAGTTTGCTCAGATGAAAATTTGGTGGACTTGAAATTCATTATTAAGATGTCAGTGAATACATTCACACAATTAGTAACCCGTTTTTCGAGGTGTTGATTTTTTACTGAGTGTATGGAGATACCAGATGGCGAATTTAGATAATGTACGTTTGTAATTAGTTTTGGGTACATCTAATAAGTGTACAACTTTCCTTGAAGATTGTTACACATATCTCATATTTACATAATGACTCCGTTGATAATTATCTACAGTTCTGCGTAGAAGGGCTATCTGAAAATGATGAACCCATGTGTTGGAATCAGCATCGTTTTTCCATTGTACGTGTGGTCAAAGAGGAAAAACCCCATCTCTAGGAAAACCCGGCTTTAGGTGCAACAGCCGCAGACCAGACGGCTTTCATTACATCTCACATGACAGAAAACGAAGTGTTTTCTGGTTCTCTAAGGACATGGTACCAGAATCTCAAACGCTAACGACAGCTATTGAAGAACGAAGGCCGTACGGAATACGAAACCACAGGAGAATAATAGAAAATAATAAGTTAATTGGGTTTACTTACCATGATGATCTGAAATGACGCTGTAAAGAAGAGTTTCTTCGAGAGAAAAGAAGAAGATTGTTCGATAATACCGAGGGCTCGGGGTCAAGATTTGATCGTCGCTGAACGCACGCCTGTTTGCAACACCCTCGGATAATTCATTTCCTTATTAATCGCAATGACTTGTCAATAAAAAAAGAAATTAATAGACACCGGCGGTGGAAGGATTTCGCCAATTGCCCTGCTCCGATCGCCGTTGAGAGAAGAAAATAACCTTCCTCTCGGTTATCGTTTGACAACCTGACGTCTAGGTGGTTCACTAGTATTTTGTTGTCTGTGAAAGATATGGACTGCCAGGATCAGAGAGTCAAAAAATGTATTTCAAGGAATGAATGGAATTTCAAGGTAGGTAGGAGAAAACATATAAGAAATAACTCAAGTTGTTGAGTTTTGATGATATACAAAGGCCTGAATGTTAGTTGAACTTCCAGAACAAAGGGAACCTGAATGAACCAGTTGATACTTAGGAATTCAAATTTTAGTTCAAACAAAATTTGTGGGGCAGTAAGTATTTGCACGCATAAAAATCTGATTGCTGCTCTATTTTCTCCACTGCAAATATTATAGTTTTTGTTTTCCTTTCCTTAGGGCCTGTGCTTGAAAGTCAAGATATCTTGACTTCCCCTAATCACGAATGATCCCCTCGGGCAGATGGAAAAGTGGTGATGCCGGGATAACAAAGGGTGGGAGGAGCCCACCTGAAGGTTAGTTGAAGGAGTGTTGAGTGGGGCAAACTGTCGGTTCAGTACAGTCGCTAACAACTGGATTGTACTCCTGTTAATCATTTAAATGATAAAACTAAACTCTGTAACTCTAGCTGTTTTGCAATGATCTAAAATGCGAGTGAAGATTTTGATTTAAGGAAAAAAATTTCATCTCCCAAAGTGAAAACAGAGTTTCCGCGATCTATAAGTAGATTTCTGTTACAAACGGTCATTATTGAATAGGTAATACTCACCAGAGCATAAAATTGTTCAGCGGTGAAAGCGCTTACCTCGAATATTCAAAAGCCGCACTCCATGTTCCACGTGATCCATGTGCTCCGTTCTGTTCCATGTTCCTGGGCGTCAAGGGGCCTCACCGACGCTTCGTTATTCCGTTTTCTAGCATCCAGTTGTTGCATTCCGTCGCCATCCGTCAACATCAATAAACTGCGAAGTTGGGTGTGTCGTGTCGTTCGAGTTTTATTTAATTAGTTCGCGTAATTATGTGCTAGATCCCCTCCGTTTTTATTTGCAGGACATCTCTCCCACATTTTCTTCATTCCACAAACCCTCAAAATGACGGTGGAAAACAAAGGAGAATATCCGCGGGCTACGGGTATGTACATTTATTTTGCTTTCTACGAAAAAAAATGGCTGTGAGCACCTTCCTATTAATTATTCCGCAGAAACTTCTCTGTTCGATCTAATGCTCTGGGATAGTTGTTTATTCTCAGTACGTGTTATGTTCTTAAACGAAAACAAGGAGATGATTCAATTAAAAGTGTTGATAGTGGAATAGTGTATGTAGTTACCCCTTTGGGTTATCAACTTCTTTGTTGGAAGTTGTCTAGTAAATGGGTTGGTGCTGCTTCGGTATGCGTTCTACCGTCGCGTTTCTGTTTCGGAATGCGTTCTACTTGCTAAATCGTTACAGAAACACTCACCTTATTGCTGTGTGGTTCACAATTTGAGTAAGGGTTAACCCACTATTGCACCTCTGGTTCAGGTCGGTATAAGTAAAAAATTTTGCTCCCTGTCCTGGCGGACCTCCTGGCCTGGCAACCTTTCTTGGGACAACGATAGATTGGCGTCCATTCTCCGTTGCGGATTTCCTCAGTTTCTGTTGCATTTCAGCTCCGCACTTATGACATGGGGCATTGTCATCAGCACTCACAAGCAACCCTTTTCCGACCAGAAACTCGTGACAGACTATTTCACTAGGAACAACAGTGGTATAAAAGTGGTTATTAACTCCCAATTCTACCTATGTTCTTCAGAAGAGTCTTCTGTGAGATCCTTGAGAATTGGTTTTCCACTTCCTAACATTGCTATTTGGACGTCCGACTGTACGTCAAGGCGCTCATCCTTCATTTCAGTCATTAACTTTCAATTGGGTTCCGATGTAGTACACTATGACACTCTTATACTAGAGTGCTACAATCTTTACTTCAATACGGAATAATTGCTTCTGGTGGGACGTACTCATCCCCATCTACATATATTAGAAGTAAGCAAAAAACTTGGGACCTTTTCCGTTATCGTTCCGCCAGGCCTCTCGGCCGCCCGCGTGCTTCCCCTTCTGCCGTTATCGTTCAGCCGCTCTTGACAATGTTATTATACTGTATATAATAAACGAAAGAAGAGAATACGTTTAGGCTTAGGTTTAGAATACGTAAAGGTTTAGCTGTGTTCTTCGGTACCCCCCCCCCCCCCATTTTCAAACGCTCGTTGCTTCATGAAATTCCAACAAAAATTTGATGTTGAGGTGATTTTTGAAAACTTCAGTTTGTCTAGTTTCATGTCCAGGGAACCCCAATTCACCAGAATTAGATAGTAATCTTGAATTATTCATTCGAAAAAATTTGGGGGGAATATCGAAGTATTTGCCATGTCAAATTCTTCGGTACTCCCCCCCCCCCACGGTGAAAACAGTATTTTCTACTATCAATATTGCGTCTCAACCTCTTAACTTTCGATCAAAGTATTTCATTGCTCTACAACTCATACCTGCACGTCCCCAAACACCCCTTCCTGTGAATTTCTTTTTAGAGATAAGTTCTCACCATAATTGCGACTCCCACCCCTTCCACTAATTTCACAGAGAAAGGCTGATTAAATGTTATGGATTTGTATAAAAATTAATTTATTGTACATGAGGGTACCTATTCGATTATTTATGTCATAGTAGCATTACATGGCTTCATTAGGATTGTATATAAAATATTACAAACCCTCGCCTTCCGAGCAAGGTCAAAACGCTTCAAGCCCCATGAAGGTAAACGGTAAATATCAACTAGTAAGCTTGCCTATCTCTAAACAACAATTCACAGGAACAGGGGTTTGAGGACATGCAGGTATGAGATATTGAGCGATGAAATCTTTTGATCAAAAGTTGAGAGGTTGAGACACGATATTGGACCCGATATTTACAGTAAGCAACCGAAGAATTTGATATGGGAAATACTTTTTTTCAAGGCGAATTCGGCTGTTACAAAGTTGTTGCTTCAAATATGAACGTACACATCGAAAAGTAGACGAGCAGAAGTTCCCATAAATTATCAACATCACATTTTTGTTAGAATAAACGAATGAAGCGACGATCGTTTATGGGGGGGGGGGGGGGTAACGAAGAACACCCAAGGTTTATTCCACTCACATGATAGGATAAAATTGTGTGTCGAATTGTATTAGAAGTTGCCATTCGCCATTCTTCACTGGGAGGTCAAAAGATAACAATCGAAGTTGTCCACTTGTCGGGCTTTAAGGGTCTGGCACCACATAAATTCGCAGAGGTAGGAATTTAGGAGACTTCGGCGAGTACCCCATTGCAGTACCCCAAGGAAATATGAACAGCACAATATCTGTCAAAGGGAGTTTCGAACCAGTCAGGTCAATTTTGCTCCTTAGTGCCCTTGCAGCTCTGCAGCGTCCACGTTTATTGCACTACCACCGGTCTCTCAATCCAGTAAGATATAAAATAGTCGCGTTTCCTCCTGAGCAAGTCACGTTTTGAGGCAAAATCTTTCTATCTATGCTACGAATTAAACTCAATACACAAGATATAGTTAGTGGGGTATTGAAAGAAACTATTACAGTTGAAATAGGTACATTTTTGAGAAATCATTTGAAGTTTCCACTAAAATTTACAGTGAATTTAAAGCACTCTGACTCGTTTCAAAATTCGACGATGCCTCTATTCTTTTAAAAAAATCGATACTTAGATGAAATATTATAATTTATCAATTATAATTCTAATAAGACTCATTTACAAAGTTACAAAAAAGTATCTATTGTAAATGAACTCCTTGTTTTTTTTTTTTTTTAATAACGTAACCATCAACCGTTTCTATTTTCGTTCTATTCCAGTTTTTCTTTCGATTACTGCTTGTTTTACTTTACTCCTTGTTTTCCGTTTTCGTTAATAGTGTTGTTTATGTTGACTGTTCGTTTGTTAATATTGCTGCCATGTATCGCCTAGTCATAGACAGGGAGCGGGGGCTTGGAGGTAATGAAATACGTCGACCGAAATTTGAATATTGTAACAAAGAAATACTAGTGCGTCATGTGTAGTAAATAATATGCTGCCTCCTGTATATCTTGTGGGGTTATACTGTAAAACGGGGGCTGTACTATGGAACACTGCAATTTCTTTTTATGTTCCAATTTTTATTGTCTGATCCACATAATTAAAATACGAAAGATTCATTTGTAATTAAGTGAGCCCATAGTTATCACAATAATGCTGAATTCCACGGTTATAACTTAGGTAAATTAATGGTACCGTAATTTTGATTTACTTATCTTGCATTTTTTCAGAGTCCATGGTGTTTGGAAGCACTCTGGTTTATGTGGCTGGCATGTTCCTTCTTGTTTCCTTCGCAAGGTAATATATTTCGTTTTCTCCTTCATTTCTTTTCCAGTTATTAATTGGCAAGTTTGTGTGCCTGGCATTCCACCAAAAGTGTATGAGGAGGGGAACAAAGCAGGGACCTAAGGATGTGGTTTCCCTGACGCATCTGCGGTTGGCGGCTGTGGCACATGATTTCTGCATGTACCTACACAGCCGCAAGCCGTGCCACGCTGTGGAAGTGTTGTCTCACAGCTCGGCTGGTGGCCAGCAGGAGACTCTCCTGCAAAGAGGGCAATGACGGTTTTGAGCGCATTCTAGTGGGATTTCGTCCAACCATCAATATTCTCTCTGCTCTCTTTGGAGCTTGAATTTGAATGGAAAAAGAGAAAATGACTCTGAGCACTGGGAGGACATTGTTACACAGATTTTTGTAGCAAATTAATTTAGAAAAATGATACTATTCACAAGGAATTGACTAAACATCAATTTGGGTTAATAGTTCACAAATTGGAATGTAAACAACAATCACTTGACAACGGGGAAGGCAGGTGGACGAAATGGTTGGATGAAATCCCGCTAGAGTGCATCCGGAACCGTCATCGCCCTTTTCACCAGAGAATCTTTCGCAGCCTCGTGCGTGAATTTCATTGTACAAACACAAGTGAGGAAATGCGTACTTAAACATGAAAAATGCTATTAATAGCGCTGGCAAAATGCAGACAGTAAAACGTGATTCACGAGTTCCCCCGCCTCTGAGTAGCTCAATTCTATAATTCACGAAAAACAAGCCTCGTGGGTTTGCATATCCCTCGACCAGTCTGGTTGCAGCCGCCAGTAGCGGTTTTCAACTTCCTGTAGCCGCTGGCCACGTCAGGGAAACTAGTCTCATCTAAAATCACAGAAGCAGTGGAGAGAGTCAGGCCGCCTGCCACAGCCACTGGCCGCAGACGTGTCAGGGAAACCACACCTTAAAGCAGTGGTGGCGCCTCCCCTGAGACTCAGGTGGTGTTAAGAGGGGACGAAAAGGTGCTTTTCTCAGCCAAATACAAATTTCATCCATACGAAAATGGGATAGATCGTTGTTAATTTTTCGTTTTCTGTATACATGTTGCACAAGATTAAGACGATCTTTTCGATGTTTTAAGCTATATATGCTCGATCGTTTACGTCTTCTTCAGGTCAAGCCTCATTTTGGTTACTCAAACAAAGCCAAGCAAAGCAAAACGATTTGCTGCTCACTTCACGTTCACAAAGCCAATCTACTTTTTGTAATGATCGACATTAAACTTACAATGTGAATGGGCACGATTTTTCAATGTTTGCCTAGGGAGTGCAGTCAAAATGGGAATTATTCCCTGAAATGATGTCGTCAATGGTTACAATTTGTCTCTGCCCTGCGATAAATACAATATTAAAATTCTTTAATACTTGAATCTTATTATTATATTATTCAGAATTTAAATTACGATTTTAATTGTGATTATGCTGTTGTTTCACATTTCATTACTAATCTTCCTCTAGAATAATATTTTAATCTTATTCATAAAGGCGATTTTGATTAAAACTTGTATTCATTTAATCGAGTGCAGTGTGATGGGCCCAACGACAAGGAGGAAGGACAAAACACACCAGCTCACTGATAACCACCTTTTATTCTCCACCCATGAATAGAAAAGTACAGACAGTTCTATTGCGATATTCAACCATCTCAATAATAATGCCCAACTATCATAAGAATGAGACAATGAATCCTCTCGTATGTAAATATTTACATACGATTTACCATTTCATCAGAAAGAGAGATTGGGTTTTTCCAGTCAAGTCTGTAAATTGATCTTTCAACACTTACCGTAACTAGGACACCATCTATCCTAAACTACACCCAACTATCTTAATAATAATGCCCAACTATCATAAGAATAAGACAGTGATTCCCCTCGTATGTAAATATCTAATATATATTTTCGATAGACAAATAAACAGCCCATTGATAATAAAACGACCCTTTGAATAGGTAATCTAATGGGGGAAGGGGGGCGTTGATCAAGGGGAGAATAAAACACTGTATGTTCACTCTCCAGTCAAGTCTCGCACAGACCCGATTCTGTCCGTGTTCAATGCCAATATCCGAAAATCGCACCGCGAACCCGTTTGTAGTCCCGAACCGACACCATACACTAACGACAACCGAGAGATATTCTTTAGTAATATTCAACCAAGACTCAATCCCCAATCTCAGCTCAATCCAAGCTCAGACTCGATCCCCGTGTTTGTTTCCAGCCAAGACTGCCGGTCCCGTCTCCACATCGCGATTTGAGCCCTTGCGTCAGCAGATTCCTGCTCCCCTCCTTAGGATGTTCCGCAGATCGGGAAAGATTACACGCTTTATTTCCCCCGTCCACGCTGCCCTTCACATGCAGGATTACGATTAAAATCTTGATGTTAATTTTAGATTTGATTTTGTCCAAGTTGCAATCACATTTTGCTCCGCTCTGCTATTGATGATGCGTTTTGTTTCGTGTTTCAGTCCATACTGGGTGGAGTCTTACGAAGGCACGTTCAGTAACTTCAAGCACATGGGGCTGTGGGAATACTGTTTCGATCAGTTCAGATTTCCCTATCACCAATTTGACAAGCTCTTCTCCGGCTGTCACTACGTGTACAGTT
>JAVIWC010000434.1:0-18157 GCA_031894815.1 Creontiades dilutus
CATTGAATGTTTTTGTGGATGAGCAGCTTTTGTGGGTGTCAATAGGATTGAAATTCCTAGAACTCTCTTTGATGCAGTTTTCATCCGACAACACCAACGAGAGAATGAATAATGGTGGAAAACATACTTTTTGATACTTTAATCGTAGAGCGTACTACAGCAGGATGATTTTGCAATAGTGATTCTAGCGTTGTCAACATAAGGGCAAATTCTCTCTTACTGCCTTGTTAATGCTTATGCTAAATGTTTTCCCATCCGTTCACCAAGAATTACTTCAGTTTCGGCTAATAACGCTGCGCTAAAAGTTCTCTCTTGTCCACAGTGTAATCACTCCTTCACGAAACGTTGAGGGCCTCAAAATACTCGGGCTGTCACCTTCCAACCTTGCATTAACCTTGATTCATTCAATAAAATCTTCCCGACTGCCTGACTCGCCTTAAAAAGTGCTACAACAGAGATTTTATCCACCATTCCTCATGTTTTATTTTTCTCTCCCTACCGTTTGATCCCCATCTTAAGGAATGTACCTAACGGGATTTCGAAGAAAGCTTCATTAATTTGTAGGTAATTCGTAATACCTCTAAGCTCAAGAAGGAAAATTTTATCTCTAATGAGGAAGGGCTCTTCCTTTTTTCTGCAGATGTAATAGAAAGTACATTCATTTAATCCCTATTTTTTTAATATTGTAGAGTAGGTATAAACATCATGAATCACACGAACAGAAGAACTTCTAATAGATGCTATGAATTGAGTTTGAAGACATAAAGTGTCCAAATGTTTGGAAAAATACATTCACTTGCGGTTATCAATGATTTTGATTGAATTTACTAGAGCGAATGCATTTCATGGGGGAGTTTCATACGATTTCCGGTGATTTGGTGTTTTTATCATTGCAATCTCGTTCACATAGTGCGTATGAGGTATCTTATTTTTACTACTTTTGAGATTATGCTCAGGTTTTACTCATTCGATTTGTTTCAAAATTTTAATTGTTATCCTACAAATTACCTCCTACCATTTTCATCTAAAGTTGAGATTAATTTGTTTTCAGTTATGATTTACATAAACCCTAAACTTAGGTAGTTACGGATTACATCTGTACATTTGTTATTTATTTAAAAAATTTGGCATGAAATATCAAATTAAACATTACAAAAGCACCGAATCTAATTTTATTCAAAAATATTTTAGAAGAAATTTATCCGCGGCTAGGAAGGAGAAAATGAATAACTATTAAGGTTTAGGACCTAAACGTTCAATTACTGTTATTAGACTTCTAATAATCCTGGGCTTTCTAAAAAGCGTCGACTTTCATGGTAACTAATCCGACATATAAATACTCGTGTTAAGTTCATAGGTTCATTTTGTACAATGGTAAAATTACGAAATCTTTGAACAGAATATTATTCAAAACAATATCACGTAATAGCACAATAGTTGACGAAAATTCGTTATGACGAGATGCTACAACGGTAGTTTTTATGAAGGGTGCTCGATGATTTAGTAAACTTATAGGAATCGAGACCAGTTGGTGACTTCTAATGATGTACAGTTGAAATGAGTTAGTACCGCTTATGTGGAGTCAATGTGGTTCGAGAAATAATTATACGTGATCTAATGCATTTGAGGAGTTTCATCATTCTGAAAATGTTATTTCCCTTTCACTAACGTCGCAGTGGTGAAATGTGCGCAGAAGGCAGTGGGCCCTTGAAATAAAAAATTACGGCATCTTTACGACCTTCTCATATTGTAAAAGGTTCCCCCGTCTTCCTTGAGATGTACCTTGGATCCCCAACCCTCTCTATGGCAGGATCATTTCCCCCACATACATTGTTACGGTTTCGGTTAGTACAATAGAATTTTTTCGACATCACCATAATAAATTTCCATTCCTCAGTCATTTTCCGGAATACAAAAGACGCAAGCCATAAAAGTGGCATCTGCTGACATGAAGCTGGTTTTTGACCTTGCGAGAGGTTTTGCGCTATGAAGCAGGCAAAATACAAAATGTCCTGCCTCAGATATACGAGGGATATAGTTCTAAAACCTCTTTCTCCCCCTTTTGTCCTTATCCACTTCCCGTTGGAAGTAACACATAAATAAAAGCGTATAATTCTTCCGTTCTGTTGTTTGCAAGTTCCTTCTTAACGTACCTGCATATTTAAGCCGTAGAATAGGATACTCTTTTTTCTGCATATATATAATTTTGCAAGTATTATGTAAGTCGAAAGTGGAAAAGAAAAATTCCATGTAACTTTATAAAAAGAGGATCTGACATCTTCGGTTGAATATTTTAATAGTCATTTGTATATGTGGGTCTGACAAACTAGTAACTTCCTCATACATGGACCGATCCCGATGACATTGTGTAGGGAGATCAATCGATTACGGAGAAAAGTAAAAATTTTGTAGGATTTATATTTCCATAGAAGGACCATTGGAGAGGCTTGTATTGCTTGATGAGTTGATACAGCGGAATATTTCAAAATAGTTTCCCATGAGAAGGTGAAGCAAAACCTTCAAAAACAGGCTGCATATATTAGAGTTTACTGTTAACTGCTTGAACCAGATAGAAAAAAGGGTTTGTTTGATGTTATAAGTCGTTAAACCAAATCAAAGATAGTAGATGAAGAATAAAGTAAATAGAAGCAAGCAATAAAAGTTCACAACTTCCAAACGTACGCCTTGATGTCCCACATCCGTACAACTTGATTTGGTACATTAGGGACTTCTTTGCTTCATTATTACATGCTAGTTCAATCATATTTTGGAAAAAATTTATTTAATAAGTAGTTAATTTATCAATTATTCACTAACAATTATTTAATTAGCAGTAGCAGACAGGCAACAGTCCACTGGGTATCTCGTCATCTGCCACAAGCCAGATTACGAGCAGGAGCCTACAGTGGTACTTGGAGTAGCACTACTTTAACTGCAGCAACTAAGCAGGCGTTCGGGACAGATATCAAACTTTCTGAATTGTTCAAGTAAAGAGCAATATCTACCCGACAGTGAATTCGTGTTATCCAAGGGTTAGATATCAGCACAATCAGACAAAACCTTCGTGATTTGGTCAATTACTGGTTCGATTCACTACCGTCGCACTAAATAAAACGCAACTGTCTCGTCCTGAGGGAAATTGGAAGAAGTAACCGGTGTGTGGCGCCCAGTTCATTACGCTTGAAAATCCAGAAGTCGCATTCGTCCACCGGTAGCGACTAACTAGTTCGGAGACTCTAGTTGTAGTAAACAGGATGCAATCATCCCTCTCCGGGAAAGCCTTTCGGTCAGGCGTGAAATCGGGCCGGGCACACCCCCTTCCCCTTCCTCAGCTGCTCTGAAACCTTAAATCCGGTCAATTTAGCCCAATCAGAACAAAGAGGGTTTTGCGAAAGGGTTGGAAACAGACAAGGGGGGAGCTCCCAATCAGGGCGGCGGCAGTAAAGATAGGTCCAGGGATTCTGGTTGACTTCCAGCAGAAGAAGGGCGGTCGAGCTTAATTAACCAATCAGCCCTTATGGCATAAACTGGCTGACGGTCGCCGTCGAGGGTTAACAGATTGTGTTGCTCACGCAAAGTAATTTACAGGCTGGAGATATCGGGAACTTCGACTTAACGAATCAGGCAAATCCTTTTACTGATTTTTACCCCTCTCTTGTCGGTGCCTCGTAACATTTGTGAGGATATTTCAGAAAATCCGACCGAAGAAGCTCCGGTATAACTTCATTATATTTTGCTATATATCGAGTTTGCGCTTATCATTACTTGACCAACACCACAAGGTAAATCGTAACTTGCGTAATAAATATGTTGAGAAATCATCTAAGTTTGGATTTAGGATCGAACTAAAAACATACTATTCAAAACCATAGAGGTAAAATACCAGAGTAGAAAATGAGGTTGTTACAACTCCCTGGCAATATAATTTGTACATGAGAAACATCAAATATGGTCACATGAGCCAATGGCGGAGTACCAAAGGAAAAAAGTATTTTTCACAGTAAGAACGAAGGCATCACTTCATTTTGAAGTTTACCAAATTCCATCATGGCATATCACTAAAACGTTTGCAACAATAAAACTCAATTTCATTGGCCAGCAGGCGCGATTTCTTCTGTTTTGACGCACCTTCCGAAATTTGACTGATTACCCCTGAAACTGGGCTGATCAACACCAATTAATAACGATAAGTCTATCCGCCGTATATCTACATTTCCATAAACCTGAGATAGATAACTAATATGTATTAATAAGAAATGAGATATTCAGTTTAACTCATTGATTCAATTAGTTAGGCACCTTGGTAGAGTCAGCAAGAAGAGGGGTTATACTCGTAGAACGGTGGTTTTTGGATGTTCAATTCCGCGTTAGACATTCCAACATTGGAACAAATAATTGTTTGAAGTAGAAGATGTAAGTTACGTAACCCTCCACATTTTTCCTCCATATTGTGCGTTGTTACTAGAGAATGTGCTTACACAGCATAGCTCTCCTATAAAAGCATCTCCCTCCCACCCTTACCCCTAGTCTTGTTTCATCGTTCAATCTCGCAGCATCTCATCTCCGTTCGTACCAATAAAGTGCTTTTTTAAAAACTCAACCAACGGCATCCATTCCATTTCTTGTATGAATTAGTGACAAGTTCAAGCCTTGATTTGAATCTCGAAAGTTTAAGCGATACATTTTCATTATGGCAGAGTTCAATCTTAATAAGGGGATTTGCCTACTGGAAGCGGTCGGGTGTCATTGTTCCGAGGTCCTCTCGAAGATTTATGTCCCTACATCGCATACTGAGCCGGTACAAACGGCTATAAATAAAGATGCGGAATGATCTAATTAAGTGAGAAAGAGACGGAAGGAGGAGGGACGAAGAGGGAAGGCAGCTTTGTCAAGGGCGGGTCGACGGCCGCTGGGGGCAACCGAGTTTTGTTTTCTGTCTTTTAATATGAGTCACGTTCTTTAAATGTGACCGAGTGAATCAGATTCGCCAGCAAGGGGAGGAAATAGGGTCAGGGACTCGCAACACTTCACTTGCTTTCCGGGTTGCAGGTGGCAACGCCGCGCGAAGGCAATAATTTCTACCTAGGCGCCAAACTTACGAGTATATGAAATTTTCCGTTGATCCCTAATACATCGAAAGTCCCAATACTCAACAAGGCTACGTTAAATCCAAAATTGAGACGAATATACATGTTCACGAAATTTTGAAGGGACTGAAGTCGTTGTAATGACGCTCTAAATTGTCTTCGTGGAAATCTGTTTTAACTAAATGATTTAAAGTTTTGCTCTCGAGTCTACCTATTGAGTTATCTACAATTTATATCTGGCAGTTTAAATTGCAATATGATAGCTAAATTTGAAATTCAGAGTCACGTTTTGATATTTCGCACTTAGTGCTATAGTTAGAAGAATTAACAGAAATATAAAGCACAAATAAATAAGTACAACGAATGTGTAAAATAACGTAAAACAACTTGTTTGATTATGAATTGTGACTGGATCTTTAAGGAATTTTTAATAATGACAAAATACATCTGCACATTTTTGCCCAACTTCAACCAGGAAACAAAACAACGAATAATAATTTGTGTGAGATCATTTGTTTATTTAAATTCATTTTTGCTCGGGTTTGTCTTGACATGACGCATATTTTCCATAATGAACAGAGTTTCTGCTGTTTCTTCAAATATTTGAATAAGGTCGTTTCCAAAATGGCTTGAAGTATTGACAATTTAAAAAAAATGGATTAATGTTAGGCAATTTATTATATATAAGGGTAAGGAAATTCATTTGAGTCAGGAATTGGATAAGATCATTCCAAAAGATCGTATGAAAGAAAAAAATTCGGGTTACAGCCACGTTACGCTCAAGCTGATGGTACGAAAAACGGGAAATGAGATGGCAGTAGCAGCAAACGATCTCATCCATTTCCTGCAGTATTCTTCGATAAAGCAATCCAAGACGGCCCTCACGTAAAGATCATTGGAGCTAACGGTTCCACGTTTCCCTTCCTCCGAAATAAAGGAATAAAAACAGGTATGTCTTAAAACCCATCGACGGGTCCTTATTGATTATCAGAGAAGGAAAAAAAGCTATAACCTTCTATGTGAAGCGTTTTATAACGCTACAAGGGTCGTATTCTTTTAGTTTTTTTTTCCATTCAGCAAGGAAAAAAGCTATACCGGAAAAAGTATAAGCGATCGTGGGTGAAGAGAGAGGAAATTGAATTCGGCCCTCGAACAGGAAAATAGCTCCGGCCTTTTGGCTACCTTGAAAACGGTTAGAGGAATTGGGTTCGGGGAAAATGGTTATTTTCGTGAACAGTTTTCTTCGTTCACAAGAACTTGGCGAGAGCAGCTTAAATGGGGACATTGGGGGTTACTTTCGACTTAGCTGAGAGATCGTATGGAATAGCAGAAAACCCGATAACGGGTTTGGTTGGCGTTCTTACTGGTGGTGTGTTCTGAATTGGAAAATGGGCTGTGCTATGGAAGGGGTGACATTTTTTTTTTACCCAACAGGTGCAATTAATAATGTATTCGCAGCCGTAACCTCAAACCTGCATGTAAACACGAAAAAAAAAAAAAAAAGGTTGCAGGACAGCCTGAATACCAATTGATAAACAACGAATAGCATGTGAGATATCTTGCATTATTGTTTTAGTTGTTAAATAGCCTGAATACCAATTAACAACGAATAGCATGTGAGATATCTTGCATTATTGTAGTTTTAATACTACACAACTACTTTTCTATGGAGTCGATATTTAGCAAAATGTTACTGATTGTAGCTCTATCGTGAATTTTATCAACCAATGTTACCTTGTAATTGCAACCCACTAACTCCCAGATGGCAAATTTCATCATCGTGGATAAATTAGGAAAGATTTTAGTATCGGAGCTTATTCATGTGATGAGGAATGATACGCATGTTGTAATAAGTACTTTCAATCGTTCAGACTCATCTTTCAAAATTTCATCACCGCAAATCGGTTTCATCGATGTCAAGGAACGTTGCAAGATTTCGTGGTAGACAAATATCCCATACATTTATTGAAGAGATATTCAAAAGAGGATATAAGTCCTCACACTTGCCACGAACGTTATCAGAACGTACCCTATTCATGAAAAAAAGGCTGCAAAAGTTTCCAGTTTAAATCCCCTTTTCTATCAGAGTTCATACTGATCCAAAAATTTAAACGCAACGACCTACCACCACCACCATACCACCTACATTTATCAACTTTTTATCCACGATAGAAAGTGCAACGATATTTTCATGGACTGGTTCTAACTTATTGAACACAACATTGAATTCAATTCTACTTACTCGAAAATCAAGAGAAGCAAAACAACGAGCTACGCCCCGTTAAGTATGGCGCATATACATTTGTGACAAGAAGATCTTCTCTTCGGGTTTCGGACCATTTCCGATTGTGTCACCATTAGAATTTCATTGAACAACATGAGATTGGGCGACCACGGATGAAGCGCTGATTGTACGATTACGTGTGTTACATCTACCGAAGTAGTTCTCGATGAGCACCTTCTGATCAATACATCAGTCCTACAAAAAGTCGGGATTTGGAGGTTTTAGAACGGGATCGCCGCCCTTTGAAGGGTCCCCAATCAGCGGCTCGAATGAGGTTCCAACAGATTTGTCTCAGTTCGAGACCTCGATACGTTACAGATCCGTCCCATTGAGATTTGGGCACATTATCTGGGAGGGGATAAAGCCTCAACTGGAGAGGAATGCCTCTTCAATTGATTTGGATTTCAAAGAAGCTTTGGGAAATTTGGTTTCTAAAGGACGATCCTACCCGTTTTTCGACGACTTCCTTTGAGGCGATACTGCCGATACAAGGATTCGTTTCAATAAGTTAATCAATTTACTTCATCATTATTTTCGAAAACTATATATAAAGCGATTAAAGAGACAAATGAAGAAAATTTAATATTTTATGTTAATAGAAAATGGAATAATAGTGTGGATTTTTATAAAAAGAATTTTTCGACTGTCGATTGTGTTACACAGTGTTGGAAATTGTTTAAGCATGGTCTGCTGCAATCGGATTATGAATTTGTACTGTATTAATATTTGATGTTTATGAAATCATTTTTTAATGTTCTTCACGGTTATTTCATATTAAATTGAATTTGTTGAGTAAATATGTAGTTTAGGTAGAGCATATTAATCCCACAATGATGCATCAACAAACTATTGACTAACATTTTAGTACACAGATGGTTCTGCAAAAAGGAACATGTCGCTGTGCAGGTTGCCACATAGGCTTTCAGATTGATTTGTCAATTTCTACTACGTCAATAACGATCAAAGCACAACAACGGTTATCTCTGTAATGATGACTTGAAAGTGAAAAATAATCGATGCGATTTGTTGGTTAACCTTCATCACCAGATTTGTCAGGGTCGTACTTGATAAGAACTTCTTGTTATGCGCCAGATAATAGCGCAGTACACTGTGAACAACTTTTCGCATTGGATCTTATTAGCAGGGAATCTAAAAAAAGGAACTTACCTACCTATTTTCGAAAGATCAATCTTTTCTCGAGAAATAAACCTGTCTACAAGGTACTCCTTGATTACAGTTGTTTTCTGGTGATTATTGAACTCGAACGTAGTTTAGTACAGAACGAGACGGGTGGTAGTAGAAACGGACCATCCTTACAATCCTGTAATTGATAGGCTGAAGCAATGTAACGATCAATTGAGCGATAAGTGGCAGAATGTTGAATGGACCTCCGTGGAAATGATATCACTGATTTTTTATAGATTAATTTTTCCGGTTCCAGTGGTAACGAGTAGATGTAAAATTTCGCGTTTTCGACTAAGTGTGTTAGGTGAAAATAAACTGCCATTTCAGATAAGGAGAAGGAACGATTGTAATGTTGCGACACCAACTGCAAAATAATGAAGAGGAAAGTATTTTTGAATCTGAACCCGATGTCATTGTCACAATTTCCATTAAGCTTTGAATCTACCAGTTGAAAAGGTCACTAAAATTACGACGTTCTGGTTCCATTCATACGCCTCAGTAAAGTATTGTAGGGTTTTTATAAGTAAATGTTTCAGGAACTGCCTGGTCATCAGGTTAAAACTCCCAAACAGTTCTAACTGAATAGTTGGAGAAGCACACAAACATACAGTTCCTACTTCTAATACCGGGTACATTTTAGTGCGTTCAAAGACAGAGGCAGAGGACAATTTTTAAGTCAAAATATTAGAAATAGTCTTACAAATTATCAATATTTCGTCAATTGCTTCAGTATAGTATAATATTTATGGAGTGCAACTTTATCGGATATCGAACATAATTTATTCGTCACGCATGGGAATAGTGCGTGGTCCGTGGAGCTTGACCCAATCAGATGGTTACCACATGTTTTGTCACGGTTTCATTCTGATTGTAAATTCAACTACACCAAAGGGACTTCAAGGAAACAATCATTTATACTCTTTGATATATCATCCTTAGCAATGTGTCAGCTGCTTTATCGGTCACATGACAATGTAAGGTTGAGTCCAAAACACGTACCTACAGCTTAGTTTTTGTATGGTCATTGTCCAACGACCAGTGACGTTTAAAAACCACTGTCAGATTCACTAAATAATTTCCTTGCCCCAATAGTACGTGACACTTCATGCTTTGGTGATCACTATTTTAAACTCAGTCAGTCAACTGTGACATATTCATGATATTTCTGTAAATAAGGGTGGATAACTTGTGGTCTAGTTTTAGAAAGGTGCTGCGTAGGAAAACAGTTTTCTGTAGCCTTTAGATCAAGCAAGTTGTAATAGGTATGTAATATAAGGAGGTTTTACAAACATCCACTTTCCATGTCCACCGGCCAGAAGATAATTTGAAAACAACCAATGCTATGCCTTATGCTCTCATATACCACCTGGCACGACCATGTTTCAACTCCAGCCATCAGTGAGTTTCCCTTCATTCCCCTAAAACATAAATCAAAATCCTGAAGCTTGACCACAAAAAAAAAAAAAAAAAAAAAAAAAAAAAATCTACCAACGAATAAAGAATCAATTTTGGCCTCCGACCAGTGTCAACTTTATCGTAGTTTGTCGTTTATTCAAAAGCCTATTGAATTTGCTTCCCCTTTCAAAAAGGCCTGTTTAGAAGTTCCCTCCAACTAAACCCTGGCTAGGAGTAACGGGGGTAACGCGATATAGGCGCCTATCAGCTGTTCAGCGATTTGTCAACCAGCTTGGAGCGCAACGTGCGTCACCTACTCCCGCTACCCGGCCAAGAACCAACAAAAACATTTTTTTCTCCCTCGCTCCTTCACAATCACATTTTCTTTACCCCGATTCTCAGTCAACTTGGAAAATAGTCCCGTCAATGTCGCGGCTATATTTGTGATTCGAGAGAAGGATAGCAATCAGAGATTTTGTAGGACTTTTTGTAGAAAAACACTCAAGATTATTTCACTGAAGTTGTATTATTTCTGTATTGCGTTACCTTTGTTCGCCATAACCGATCTATAAATGTTTATTAATCGAAGGTTGCAGTACATAATTATCAAGGTAAATATTGATATCAGTTGGCAGCATGAGAACGTGCTGCTTTCTTGGCGAGTGCACCATCTTGGCAGAAGTTAGATTTTATTGGATGGGCCGACAAGGGTAACAGGAGAGTCATGCTTGAGTGTTTGGAGGATGCAAGTAAGGCGAAATTGTTGGTAGAGTGCGTTATACAGGAGCGGGATTTTCAGGGTGAATCAAAAGTGAAGACGAAATTACAGGATCGACTAGAACCACTTTTCCAAACTTCCAAGCTTTGCTTGATGGCAAAGCTTTGGACAGAACCCCGTTGAGCGCAGAGGGACGATTTTGTAAAAACGCACTCCCCAAACCAAATCCTACATAAGTTGGAGAATTTTTCCACGAAAATTTACTCCTAACATTAAAGAACTGATAAAGGCACGATTAAATATCTATAAAGCATTACATAAGTCAATTATTATTGTTTGATTCTGATTTAGTCACTTGGTAACTAGCAGAAACAACAGCAATGCATCTCCTATGGTACTTTTCCAGAAAAGAAAAGGTACTTCTTATACCAAGTGGGGAAACAACTTCTACCGGCTCTACGTAGAACTAACTTCCATTGTTATTGAAATTTACTATTTTTTGAAATTTGGCTTCACAAAATACGGCTTCTTTCACCTAATTGACACTTACACTGTCTCTCACCTACGAAGAATGACCATTAATAAATAATAATTAAAGATAAACCATTCTTCAACTACCCTCCGATTTTGAGATAACATAACATTAATCTTAAGACATAGTGGTTGAATAAAATTCACGTTCGGATCGCACGCTTTTAAGATTTAATCAGTCGAATTCAATAACGAGTGAAAAGGTGGAAATACTAAAATCTCTTACGGCAAACAGTGAAGTACCAACGCAAAGCCTTAGGGCCGTCGTCCACTGGAACCGGCTGCACAGCCGGCAGATCGTCCGACGCGCCGGCCGGCACGCCGGACGAAATTTCGTCCGAAAACGCGCGTCCACTGGAGCCGGTTTTTGTCAGTCCAGTTCGTCAGTTGCTAGTGAAATGTTACATGTGCTTTTGTGTCTCGTGACAAAGTAAGCAACATTATAATGGATTTTGATGATGTTATATTGTTTGAAAATAGCACAAAGCTATAGACGTTAATCCAGAAGATGCTGACACAATCATTAAATGCATATGTTTGTTGTAACATTGTTATTGATAAAGAAGGATCTCAGATTTTACCCTCAGATGTTCCTGCGTCAACACAAACATGTGATCGTTTTGCTACCGTTGGTGAAAATAGATGTGTAAATGCAGCCTATTTCGTACGAGAAAAATTTAAGACATTTTTCATCAATAACACAAGTATTTAGTTTTGGTTTTGAGCTTAAAATAAACCTCCTTCATAACTACCAAAAGTATAATAATTATACTAATTTTAATTATAATAATTAGTATTACCTATTAGCGTATAACTATTAAGATAAGTCTACTCCGCGTGTTTACAATTTTAAAAATTCAATACTGGCCTTGATTTAAAATGAGCCGAATAAAAAATATTAAATTTTGAATAATATAAACGACATGGTGACTCGACTAGGATTAATAATAATAAGCGATCTTTGTCCACAACTTCATTTGAATGTCTCGTCGATGATATCGTTTGTCCCGCATATCCCACAGTGCCACATTATCTTCTACTAAACTAATTAGTCTTTCACAACGCATTTTTAACTTAGGTTCATTATTGAATAATAAACGAAATAAGATATCCGAATAAATAAAAAAGAAAAGGTACTGTGTATACCCAAATGGTAAATTTTATTTTGTGCAGAAGCAATATCGGTAAATAATTAAGCCTTTTTTTAGCTGTGATATCAATCCGATATCAAATTTCTGAGGACGTGAAGATATGACCGTTATAGGGGCCAACACATTAAGTAAAACCGTTATTTTCAATCCATTTTTCGAGGGAATTATTACCTATAACAAAAGTAGTGCCTATATTTTTCATGAGTAGGACATGGTACTCTGTTTTCAAGATTAATTCAAAGTGTGTTTTGTGAAGTTGCGTCAAAAAGTTCGTGTTTCCGAAGTTTTCGAGCGTCTAAAACTTCGAAAACACGAACTTTTCGGGCACCGCGGCGACCGCCTATCCCTCCGCCGGCCTGCTCGTATCGGAGAGCGGCCGGCTTCGACCAGTCCTTTCCTGTCCGTCTTCGGGCGGGGCGGCCTCGACCAGTCCTTTCCTGTTCGTCTTCGGGCGTCGAGGCCTCGGCCAGTTCTCTCCGGTCGTTCGGGCGTGGCGGTCTCCGGCAGTCTACTTCGTTCCGTGTTCGCGCGAATACCGTTCTATCCTCATTTTCCATTTATTGGGAACATGAATCTTCATGGATTGATACAATGGAATGCCAGAACATGCAAATACACAGGTAAGTACCAAGTATTTTCCTACTAAATCTCTAATAAGAGACCATATAGGCCGAGATTAGGTAGGTGCCGCATGTTTAGGAAGTCCCACGCAGTGATTGATCAATAGATGGATAATGTATTATCATTGGTCTTGGTGTAAGACCAGCTAAGCCCAAGAGCTGTTGGAAGTGACGGAGAGAACCGCGCGATTTGCTACATGGGGCTAGCTCAACCGAATACGTCCGAAAAATCCCAATTTATTCGGATCTAGAAATCCATCGGCCGTGCACGGCCGATGACGGCCGAATAGCTCTGATGCAGTGGACGCGCGTCAACTGGTTCGCTTGTTGTGGGATCATTCGGTCCTATTCGGCCGTTCACGGCCGATGTGTTTTCGGCCGAAATCGGTGCCAGTGGACGGCCCCACTAAGTATGACCTCCCCCTCAGATAAAGTTTCTCAATATTCTACAATAAACTTTCTCCGAATCGGCTGACTCAATACTTAGGTTTAGTCAACTGCGAGTATTGTTGTTACCGGAGAGCTCGGGAATAGCGGGATCTTGATTATGCCTTTTTCGAAGAAGAGTTTTTTGAATGAACGAAACGGAAACAACGAAGTTTACGACAAACACTCGCTGCAAAACGGGTCGACGGCCCATAAATGAAAATCTCTTTCGGAACAAGTTGTAGGGAAAGCCGAAGTTGAGGTCGGTGGAAACTTGGTTCGTTTGCCGTTGTCAGCTTTTGAATCACGGAGACAAACTTGCGGGGCGCTGACATGAGCAAAATAAACTCTTTTCTTTTTCTGAAAGGCAAAAAAGAAACGAGGAGGCAATACACGATGTAGGAAGAAAAAAGTTTAGGTTTTAGCTCTACACAAAGCAGAGAGGGCGAGAATCGGGATTTATTCGGTTTTTTTTTCTGGAAAAAAAATATACGACACATGGGGGAAATGGAAGGCGTACATGGGAAAGAGTTGCTCGGGTCTGGAACATTGAGGAGATTCAAGGAGAGAAGAGATGCTGGTATGTCGATGGAGAGGGAGGGGACAAGAGGAACGTTACAGAGCAATGATGCCAAAGGTTGGAGCTTCCAGCTGAGTCAGTTTGACATGGAATGGGCGGTGCCGCGGGTTCCCAACAGACGGGAACTACAGTAGAAGTAGAGGAAAGGAGCGGTGGCGGGACGGGGTAAAAGGGAAATGGGGAGGTGTATTGCGGCCGGGGAAATTTATGTTCGTCTCGCAATACCCGTCAAGCCCTTGGACCTGACTGGGAGAGCTAAATGTTTCATTTGATTTGACCGCGAGAAGGGGAGGAACGAACGGCGGAATAGGAACACCTGTACCTACCTAACGACAGAACACCGGAGCAAATCTAGTAATCTAAATTCGCCCTAAATGGCAAATAACTTATTTGCCTCATTTCCAGATACTTATCAACCTTTTCCAACAATATCCATCAAGCTCATTATCCTTCTGATGAGCCACTTGTCCACTAATTTGACGGATATTCCACCTTCTGCCGTGTATTCAACCCTTTTCTTCTTATTCAAACCACTAACATGCCTCCTGTCCTATTTATTTCGATTTCATAGTTGCAAACTAAAGGGAACCGTGTGAGTTCTAGCCGGTCTGTTTACTTCCCACTGATTGAAGACTAACATGGTGAAATGGGAAATGCATCTCAAAACCAACCCACTTGAACGAACAATCCAAAATATTATTGATGTAAATTCGAAAAAATGCGATAATTTACTGGGTCATTTTACTGGAAAGTTTGGCGAGAAACAACATAATTTCAGCGGTAAATAACATTTACTTCTAAAGAAACGTCTGCCTGCAAAATGTATTTTATTCTTTCTGCAAACATGCATTTGCTGTGCCGCAGTTTAATTATTTGTATCTACCAAATATCCATACTTTTTTTAAACTTTTACAAATTGTTTTAATTAAATATCAGTAGGAACAAAAGGAATGGATTTATCTTTAAGATTTGATAATACTCGTATTTCCTTTTTGAACCTAAATTATTATGAAGGTTTCCAACATACAAATAGTAATGCTTTCAAAGTCGATAAACTTTAGTCCAACTTTAATTGCGACTTGAAGGCACAGATTAGTTCATATCTATTTTCTAGTAAGAAAGTACCCAGGTGAATGAAACAAAGATTAAAAAGGTAGATTTCAAATGTTGTGTGAATATATTACAGATTTATCAAAATGATTTCAGGAAACTCTTCCACTTTTGCCAAGTGTGGGAGGGTAAAAATCCACGTAGTTCAACTCAATCGGAATCGCAACGAGGTAGCTTTGAATGCGCAAGACAGGAAAACGTCTGTCTAGGACTGGAGACGGCAGTTCTTTGAAATTAACGTCCATAAGGCAGTAATTTGAGGTCGCGGAGTCCATCGAGACGGTTTTTGATGCAAGCGGCACTCGCATGGAAAAAAAGATGCCTGAGAAGGACCTTCTTTGTATTCCTTCAGCATGACGGCTGCTACCTCCACACTCCCCCTCTCGTCTGACTTCTATGTGATCCACTTCCGACCAAACGACCTTATTCCCCGACAGACTTTTCATACCGTCTGACTTGGGAACGGAAAAGGACCATCGTTTTGTGGATTCTCGTCACGCCGACATTAGAGGAAAAAAAGAGTTATAAAAAAAAGGAAGGGGAAAAAAAGCGGTCAATATAAGCGTCAAATGCGACCATTTTCCACCGTCTGCCATTCTCGGATGACTGAGTTTAAAAGTTTCACGTCAAAATGTCCCAACGGAGATGGTCTGATTTGAACTGGAAATTGTTATTGCACCTCATTCGATGCTGTAACGTCTACATGGTTACTTTTATCTGTCACATGAAGGAAATGGAACTGTAGACCATTTAGCTGCTGTAGATTTGATCCTCGCGGAACGGAATCATAATTTTCAACCTCAACAATATTCTACGAGTTTCCATTGCCACAAGCAGCAGCACAAAAGAACATCAAGTCTGAGGCATTATAATATTACATTACGTAAGATCCACTACCTTCAGATTGACCCCAGCAATCGGTGTTTTTCCTCCTGAAACTGTTGATGGAGTGTCAACGGATTGTGCGACTTCTAATCTTTATTGCAGGGGTGGGTCTTGAAAGAAGAATAGAAGCATGGCTCAAAACCGAAAAAACGTAGAAAATATCAAAATCCTTCTATTTTCAATCGAAGATCTTGAACCGACGCTCGAAAAAAACCTCCTTGAGCTCTACGAGGAGAGCATTTTTGAGGGATGCATCTGACCAATCAGGAGCAGATATTATCAATGCTCCAAAGTCAACCGCTCTAAGATTTCAGTTGATTTTCAGCCAGAGTCTTTTCAGGGGCGTCTGCCCTGTGACATCGGCCGGAGATTTCGAAAAACAAGGGATGACGCTCTTATTTCTATTCTCACCAGTAGGAATGCTTCATACTGTTCTGATTATCAGTCTCTTACGAGTACTAGGACAGCTCAGTCCTACTTCTTTTGTTTGTTTAATCTCTGTGATTGTTTTCGGCTTCTTTGTTTTTGAAGTTACTTGTAAGTGTTAAAGCCTACCGAATGAGCACTATCCGCGGAGCCTGATCGCAAACTAGCTCTACCGACTACAAAGCGATTCTTGTTCGTCACGCATTCAGCGTGAACAGCATATTGCCGATAGAACAAGTGACACGTGATTGAAAATGCATTATTCAGAAATTTTCGAGGTAGGTATGTGTTGGCTCCTTTATTTTGTGTTCACAGCGGTTTTGTTTTCAAGCCGTTTTGAATGGACTGGAACAGCAAGAAGAATACGCTAAACCTAAGTATTTGGCTAAGAGAGGCATCTCTTCCGTCCCTGATTCGTTGCCAAGGTAACTTTTTTGTTCCTAAATCGAAATTTCCAATGGTCTACCACGCTCATTAATACAGGACATCTCCATTAAAATCCTAGAATTGCATCATGCGGAGCTATCAGGAGTTTGTCCGTTATTCAATTTCGGGGGTCCCGGTTACTGAACGGAACACTTGAGTAGGTACATTTGACTTTAACATATATTTAGAGTCTCTTAGACCCTCTTGTTTCGTGCATGATAACAAGAGCCATTGAGCACGTGAAAACATCGAATCCTTGAAACGTGCCATTCTTTTTCGGAGCAGCGGGAAATACCATTAGGGAGAATATTGAGATGCAATTAGTTATATTTCTATGAATTAATATTTGGTTTCCTTTCTTCGTAATATGGCTATATAAAATTGAAACTTGGAATTACAATCATTTTTCTGAGATTGTTTCATCTAAAGTAACAAATGTGCACAGTTTCATGTCGAAGAAAATTGTATTTTATAACTACATTTTTTCGTTGAAGAAAGGTAGAGTCCATAACAACAGAAAATACGTTTTATAATTAAAAACAAACCAAAAAATGAAAGTATGCAGAATTGACCGACTGAGATGTCGATATTGATGATCGATGAAGGCTATTGATATGAATAGCGATTTTCAATTCACGCAGGCAGCACGTGATCTTGCCATCTTCACATTGCGTTATCAAGGCGCCGCGAAGAACAATGTCGGAGTAGAGGAGAATATTTGTATTTGCATGTTTGAGTTATTCTCAAGTTTCATAATTAAAAATGGACTGTAACGGTATCACGTTGTTCCGAGAGCCGTTGAATGTTGAAAGGGCTAAACAGTTTTCATGGGAATGTCGCACTGTCAATAATTAATTGTAATTAATTAAGTTTCTAATGGGATGCATTAAGAAGGGAACAGGATACATTACACCTAATTCATAAAACATTATTTGGAATTTAATCTAATTCTCTTCAATGATTATTTTAAAAAGACAGGAGTTGCGGGTAGGTTTAATTAACTTATTTATTTGTTTATGCTGTGATATAACTGGCAAATGTTTGGTTACATTTATGTTATCACATTGGAAAATCTGTTACGAAAGGCAAAACAATTAGAGAGATAGTTGAAAGGAAAGGGTAGAGAAAGATAGTTTTAGAGGCAGGTAATCCTTCTGATTTTAGTTCCTCGAACATATCTTGGTGTCACATTACCGTGGAAACATACGAGAAATTGTTTTGAAATTTAGATAATTTAGATTTAGATTTAGGTAATTAAAAAAATTAAGATTTATATACCTGAAAACTTGGGAAGTAAATCCCTCACAACGGTTTTTATCATTTTGGTTATGAA
>JAVIWC010000435.1:0-18062 GCA_031894815.1 Creontiades dilutus
AAAAATCAAGAAAATAACCATGAAGGAAGCGTTTTATCGAAAAACGGACTTCAGATTCGTGTTTAGCACCCCGAAAAACCCCTTAGAGAGTAGGTTTGAAAGGGATTGAACAGAGATAATTTTTGAGCAATTTTGATGAAAAATCGCGAAAATAACCATGAAGGAAGCGTTTTATCGAAAAACGGACTTCAGATTCGTGTTCAGCACCCCGAAAAACCCCTTGGAGAGTAGGTTTGAAAGGGATTAAACAGAGATAATTTTTGAGCAATTTTGATGAAAAATCGCGAAAATAACCATGAAGGAAGCGTTTTATCGAAAAACGGACTTCAGATTCGTGTTCAGCACCCCGAAAAACCCCTTGGAGAGTAGGTTTGAAAGGGATTAAACAGAGATAATTTTTGAGCAATTTTGATGAAATATCGCGAAAATAACCATGAAGGAAGCGTTTTATCGAAAAACGGACTTCAGATTCGTGTTCAGCACCCCGAAAAAACCCTTAGAGAGTAGGTTTGAAAGGGATTAAACAGAGATAATTTTTGAGCAATTTTGATGAAAAAACGCGAAAATAACCATGAAGGAAGCGTTTTATCGAAAACGGACTTCGAATTCGTGTTCAGCACCCCGTAAAACCCCTTAGAGAGTAGGTTTGATAGGATTAAACAGAGTTAATTTTTGAGCAATTTTGATGAAAAAACGCGAAAATAACCATGAAGGAAGCGTTTTATCGAAAAACGGATTTCAGATTCGTGTTCAGCACCCCGAAAAACCCCTTAGAGAGTAGGTTTGAAAGGATTAAACAGAGTTTATTTTTGAGCAATTTTGATGAAAAAACGCGAAAATAACCATGAAGGAAGCGTTTTATCGAAAAACGGACTTCAATTCGTGTTCAGCACCCCGAAAAACCCCATAGAGAGTAGGTTTGAAAGGGATTAAACAGAGTTAATTTTTGAGCAATTTTGATGAAAAATCGCGAAAATAACAATGAAGGAAGCGTTTTATCGAAAAAAGGACTTCGAATTCGTGTTCAGCACCCCGAAAAACCCCTTAGAGAGTAGGTTTGATAGGATTAAACAGAGATAATTTTTGAGCAATTTTGATGAAAAACGCGAAAATAACCATGAAGGAAGCGTTTTATCGAAAAAAGGACTTCAGATTCGTGTTCAGCACCCCGAAAAACCCCTTAGAGAGTAGGTGTGAAAGCGATTAAACAGAGTTTATTTTTGAGCAATTTTGATGGAAAAACGCGAAAATAACCATGAAGGAAGCGTTTTATCGAAAAAGGACTTCAGATTCGTGTTCAGCACCCCGAAAAACCCCTTAGAGAGTAGGTTTGAAAGCGATTAAACAGAGTTAATTTTTGAGCAATTTTGATGAAAAAACGCGAAAATAACCATGAAGAAGCGTTTTATCGAAAAAGGACTTCAGATTCGTGTTCAGCACCCCGAAAAACCCCTTAGAGAGTAGGTTTGAAAGCGATTAAACAGAGTTTATTTTTGAGCAATTTTGATGAAAAAACGCGAAAATAACCATGAAGGAAGCGTTTTATCGAAAAACGGACTTCAGATTCGTGTTCAGCACCCCGAAAAACCCCTTAGAGAGTAGGTTTGAAAGCGATTAAACAGAGTTTATTTTTGAGCAATTTTGATGAAAAAACGCGAAAATAACCATGAAGGAAGCGTTTTATCGAAAAACGGACTTCAGATTCGTGTTCAGCACCCCGAAAAACCCCTTAGAGAGTAGGTTTGAAAGCGATTAAACAGAGTTAATTTTTGAGCAATTTTGATGAAAAAACGCGAAAATAACCATGAAGGAAGCGTTTTATCGAAAAAAGGACTTCAGATTCGTGTTCAGCACCCCGAAAAAAAACCCCTTAGAGAGTAGGTTTGAAAGCGATTAAACAGAGTTTATTTTTGAGCAATTTTGATGAAAAAACGCGAAAATAACCATGAAGGAAGCGTTTTATCGAAAAAAAGGACTTCAGATTCGTGTTCAGCACCCCGAAAAACCCCTTAGAGTAGGTTTGAAAGCGATTAAACAGAGTTTATTTTTGAGCAATTTTGATGAAAAAACGCGAAAATAACCATGAAGGAAGCGTTTTATCGAAAAAAGGACTTCAGATTCGTGTTCAGCACCCCGAAAACCCCTTAGAGAGTAGGTTTGAAAGCGATTAAACAGAGTTTATTTTTGAGCAATTTTGATGAAAAAACGCGAAAATAACCATGAAGGGAAGCGTTTTATCGAAAAAAGGACTTCAGATTCGTGTTCAGCACCCGAAAACCCCTTAGAGAGTAGGTTTGAAAGCGATTAAACAGAGTTTATTTTTGAGCAATTTTGATGAAAAAACGCGAAAATAACCATGAAGGAAGCGTTTTATCGAAAAAAGGACTTCAGATTCGTGTTCAGCACCCGAAAACCCCCTAGAGAGTAGGTTTGAAAGCGATTAAACAGAGTTTATTTTTGAGCAATTTTGATGAAAAAACGCGAAAATAACCATGAAGGAAGCGTTTTATCGAAAAAAGGACTTCAGATTCGTGTTCAGCACCCCGAAAAACCCCTTGGAGAGTAGGTTTGAAAGCGATTAAACAGAGTTTATTTTTGAGCAATTTTGATGAAAAAACGCAAAAATAACCATGAAGAAGCGTTTTATCGAAAAAAGGACTTCAGATTCGTGTTCAGCACCCCGAAAACCCCTTAGAGAGTAGGTTTGAAAGCGATTAAACAGAGTTAATTTTTGAGCAATTTTGATGAAAAAACGCGAAAATAACCATGAAGGAAGCGTTTTATCGAAAAAACGGACTTCAGATTCGTGTTCAGCATCCCGAAAAACCCCTTAGAGAGTAGGTTTGAAAGCGATTAAACAGAGTTTATTTTTGAGCAATTTTGATGAAAAAACGCGAAAATAACCATGAAGGAAGCGTTTTATCGAAAAACGGACTTCAGATTCGTGTTCAGCACCCCGAAAAACCCCTTAGAGAGTAGGTTTGAAAGCGATTAAACAGAGTTTATTTTTGAGCAATTTTGATGAAAAAACGCGAAAATAACCATGAAGGAAGCGTTTTATCGAAAAAAGGACTTCAGATTCGTGTTCAGCACCCCGAAAACCCTTAGAGAGTAGGTTTGAAAGCGATTAAACAGAGTTTATTTTTGAGCAATTTTGATGAAAAAACGCGAAAATAACCATGAAGGAAGCGTTTTATCGAAAAAAGGACTTCAGATTCGTGTTCAGCACCCCGAAAAACCCCTTAGAGAGTAGGTTTGAAAGCGATTAAACAGAGTTTATTTTTGAGCAATTTTGATGAAAAACGCGAAAATAACCATGAAGGAAGCGTTTTATCGAAAAAAGGACTTCAGATTCGTGTTCAGCACCCCGAAAAACCCCTTAGAGAGTAGGTTTGAAAGCGATTAAACAGAGTTTATTTTTGAGCAATTTTGATGAAAAAACGCGAAAATAACCATGAAGGAAGCGTTTTATCGAAAAAAAAGGACTTCAGATTCGTGTTCAGCACCCCGAAAAACCCCTTAGAGAGTAGGTTTGAAAGCGATTAAACAGAGTTTATTTTTGAGCAATTTTGATGAAAAAACGCGAAAATAACCATGAAGGAAGCGTTTTATCGAAAAAGGACTTCAGATTCGTGTTCAGCACCCCGGAAAACCCCTTAGAGAGTAGGTTTGAAAGCGATTAAACAGAGTTCATTTTTGAGCAATTTTGATGAAAAAACGCGAAAATAACCATGAAGGAAGCGTTTTATCGAAAAAAGGACTTCAGATTCGTGTTCAGCACCCCGAAAAACCCCTTAGAGAGTAGGTTTGAAAGCGATTAAACAGAGTTTATTTTTGAGCAATTTTGATGAAAAAACGCGAAAATAACCATGAAGGAAGCGTTTTATCGAAAAAGGACTTCAGATTCGTGTTCAGCACCCCGAAAAACCCCTTAGAGAGTAGGTTTGAAAGCGATTAAACAGAGTTTATTTTTGAGCAATTTTGATGAAAAAACGCGAAAATAACCATGAAGGAAGCGTTTTATCGAAAAAAGGACTTCAGATTCGTGTTCAGCACCCCGAAAAACCCCTTAGAGAGTAGGTTTGAAAGCGATTAAACAGAGTTTATTTTTGAGCAATTTTGATGAAAAAACGCGAAAATAACCATGAAGGAAGCGTTTTATCGAAAAAGGACTTCAGATTCGTGTTCAGCACCCCGAAAAACCCCTTAGAGAGTAGGTTTGAAAGCGATTAAACAGAGTTTATTTTTGAGCAATTTTGATGAAAAACGCGAAAATAACCATGAAGGAAGCGTTTTATCGAAAAAAGGACTTCAGATTCGTGTTCAGCACCCCGAAAAACCCTTAGAGAGTAGGTTTGAAAGCGATTAAACAGAGTTTATTTTTGAGCAATTTTGATGAAAAAACGCGAAAATAACCATGAAGGAAGCGTTTTATCGAAAAAAGGACTTCAGATTCGTGTTCAGCACCCCGAAAAACCCCTTAGAGAGTAGGTTTGAAAGCGATTAAACAGAGTTTATTTTTGAGCAATTTTGATGAAAAAACGCGAAAATAACCATGATGGAAGCGTTTTATCGAAAAACCCCTTAGAGGAGGTTTCAGCGATTCGTGTTTAGCAATTTTGATGAAAAAACGCGAAAATAACCATGAAGAAGCGTTTTATCGAAAAAGGACTTCAGATTCGTGTTCAGCACCCCGAAAAACCCCTTAGAGAGTAGGTTTGAAAGCGATTAAACAGAGTTTATTTTTGAGCAATTTTGATGAAAAAACGCGAAAATAACCATGAAGGAAGCGTTTTATCGAAAAAAGGACTTCAGATTCGTGTTCGTGCACCTCGAAAAACCCCTTAGAGAGTAGGTTTGAAAGCGATTAAACAGAGTTAATTTTTGAGCAATTTTGATGAAAAAACGCGAAATAACCATGAAGGAAGCGTTTTATCGAAAAAAGGACTTCAGATTCGTGTTCAGCACCCCGAAAAACCCCTTAGAGAGTAGGTTTGAAAGCGATTAAACAGAGTTAATTTTCGAGCAATTTTGATGAAAAAACGCGAAAATAACAATGAAGGAAGCGTTTCATCGAAAAAAGGACTTCAGATTCGTGTTCAGCACCCCGAAAAACCCCTTAGAGAGTAGGTTTGAAATCGATTAAACAGAGTTTATTTTTGAGCAATTTTGATGAATAAACGCGAAAATAACCATGAAGAGCGTTTTATCGAAAAAGGACTTCAGATTCGTGTTCAGCACCCCGAAAACCCCCTTAGAGTAGGTTTGAAAGCGATTAAACAAGAGTTTATTTTTGAGCAATTTTGATGAAAAAACGCGAAAATAACCATGAAGGAAGCGTTTTATCGAAAAAAAGGACTTCAATTCGTGTTCAGCACCCCAAAAAAACCCCTTAAGTGAGTTGCGAAAGCGATTAAACAGAGTTTATTTTTGAGCAATTTTGATGAAAAAACGCGAAAATAACCATGAAGGACGCGTTTTATCGAAAAAAGGACTTCAGATTCGTGTTCAGCACCCCGAAAAACCCCTTAGAGAGTAGGTTTGAAAGCGATTAAACAGAATTTATTTTTGAGCAATTTTGATGAAAAAACGCGAAAATAACCATGAAGGAAGCGTTTTATCGGAAAAAGGACTTCAGATTCGTGTTCAGCACCCCGAAAAACCCCTTAGGAAGTAGGTTTGAAAGCGATTAAACAGAGTTTATTTTTGAGCAATTTTGATGAAAAAACGCGAAAATAACCATGAAGGAAGCGTTTTATCGAAAAAAGGACTACATGATTCGTGTTCAGCACCCCGAAAAACCCCTTAGAGAGTAGGTTTGAAAGCGATTAAACAGAGTTTATTTTTGAGCAAATTTGATGAAAAAACGCGAAAATAACCATAAAGGAAGCGTTTTATCGAAAAAAGGACTTCAGATTCGTGTTCAGCACCCCGAAAAACTCCTTAGAGAGTAGGTTTGAAAGCGATTAAACAGAGTTTATTTTTGAGCAATTTTGATGAAAAAACGCGAAAATAACCATGAAGGAAGCGTTTTATCAGAAAAAAGGACTTCAGATTAGTGTTCAGCACCCCCAGCACCCCGAAAAACCCCTTAGAGAGTAGGTTTGAAAGCGATTAAACAGAGTTTATTTTTGAGCAATTTTGATGAAAAAACGCGAAAATAACCATGAAGGAAGCGTTTTATCGAAAAAAGGACTTCAGATTCGTGTTCAGCACCCCGAAAAACCCCTTAGAGAGTAGGTTTGAAAGCGATTAAACAGAGTTTATTTTTGAGCAATTTTGATGAAAAAACGCGAAAATAACCATGAAGGAAGCGTTTTATCGAAAAAAGGACTTCAGATTCGTGTTCAGCACCCCGAAAACCCCTTAGAGAGTAGGTTTGAAAGCGATTAAACAGAGTTTATTTTTGAGCAATTTTGATGAAAAAACGCGAAAATAACCATGAAGGAAGCGTTTTATCGAAAAAAGGACTTCAGATTCGTGTTCAGCACCCCGAAAAACCCCTTAGAGAGTAGGTTTGAAAGCGATTAAACAGAGTTTATTTTTGAGCAATTTTGATGAAAAAACGCGAAAATAACCATGAAGGAAGCGTTTTATCGAAAAAGGACTTCAGATTCGTGTTCAGCACCCCGAAAAACCCCTTAGAGAGTAGGTTTGAAAGCGATTAAACAGAGTTTATTTTTGAGCAATTTTGATGAAAAAACGCGAAAATAACCATGAAGGAAGCGTTTTATCGAAAAAAGGACTTCAGATTCGTGTTCAGCACCCCGAAAAACCCCTTAGAGAGTAGGTTTGAAAGCGATTAAACAGAGTTTATTTTTGAGCAATTTTGATGAAAAAACGCGAAAATAACCATGAAGGAAGCGTTTTATCGAAAAAAGGACTTCAGATTCGTGTTCAGCACCCCGAAAAACCCCTTAGAGAGTAGGTTTGAAAGCGATTAAACAGAGTTTATTTTTGAGCAATTTTGATGAAAAAACGCGAAAATAACCATGAAGGAAGCGTTTTATCGAAAAAAGGACTTCAGATTCGTGTTCAGCACCCCGAAAAACCCCTTAGAGAGTAGGTTTGAAAGCGATTAAACAGAGTTTATTTTTGAGCAATTTTGATGAAAAAACGCGAAAATAACCATGAAGGAAGCGTTTTATCGAAAAAAGGACTTCAGATTCGTGTTCAGCACCCCGAAAAACCCCTTAGAGAGTAGGTTTGAAAGCGATTAAACAGAGTTTATTTTTGAGCAATTTTGATGAAAAAACGCGAAAATAACCATGAAGGAAGCGTTTTATCGAAAAAAGGACTTCAGATTCGTGTTCAGCACCCCGAAAACCCCTTAGAGAGTAGGTTTGAAAGCGATTAAACAGAGTTTATTTTTGAGCAATTTTGATGAAAAAACGCGAAAATAACCATGAAGGAAGCGTTTTATCGAAAAAAGGACTTCAGATTCGTGTTCAGCACCCCGAAAAACCCCTTAGAGAGTAGGTTTGAAAGCGATTAAACAGAGTTTATTTTTGAGCAATTTTGATGAAAAAACGCGAAAATAACCATGAAGGAAGCGTTTTATCGAAAAAAGGACTTCAGATTCGTGTTCAGCACCCCGAAAAACCCCTTAGAGAGTAGGTTTGAAAGCGATTAAACAGAGTTTATTTTTGAGCAATTTTGATGAAAAAACGCGAAAATAACCATGAAGGAAGCGTTTTATCGAAAAAAGGACTTCAGATTCGTGTTCAGCACCCCGAAAAACCCCTTAGAGAGTAGGTTTGAAAGCGATTAAACAGAGTTTATTTTTGAGCAATTTTGATGAAAAAACGCGAAAATAACCATGAAGGAAGCGTTTTATCGAAAAAAGGACTTCAGATTCGTGTTCAGCACCCCGAAAAACCCCTTAGAGAGTAGGTTTGAAAGCGATTAAACAGAGTTTATTTTTGAGCAATTTTGATGAAAAAACGCGAAAATAACCATGAAGGAAGCGTTTTATCGAAAAAAGGACTTCAGATTCGTGTTCAGCACCCCGAAAAACCCCTTAGAGAGTAGGTTTGAAAGCGATTAAACAGAGTTTATTTTTGAGCAATTTTGATGAAAAAACGCGAAAATAACCATGAAGGAAGCGTTTTATCGAAAAAAGGACTTCAGATTCGTGTTCAGCACCCCGAAAAACCCCTTAGAGAGTAGGTTTGAAAGCGATTAAACAGAGTTAATTTTTGAGCAATTTTGATGAAAAAACGCGAAAATAACCATGAAGGAAGCGTTTTATCGAAAAAAGGACTTCAGATTCGTGTTCAGCACCCCGAAAAACCCCTTAGAGAGTAGGTTTGAAAGCGATTAAACAGAGTTTATTTTTGAGCAATTTTGATGAAAAAACGCGAAAATAACCATGAAGGAAGCGTTTTATCGAAAAAAGGACTTCAGATTCGTGTTCAGCACCCCGAAAAACCCCTTAGAGAGTAGGTTTGAAAGCGATTAAACAGAGTTTATTTTTGAGCAATTTTGATGAAAAAACGCGAAAATAACCATGAAGGAAGCGTTTTATCGAAAAAAGGACTTCAGATTCGTGTTCAGCACCCCGAAAAACCCCTTAGAGAGTAGGTTTGAAAGCGATTAAACAGAGTTTATTTTTGAGCAATTTTGATGAAAAAACGCGAAAATAACCATGAAGGAAGCGTTTTATCGAAAAAGGACTTCAGATTCGTGTTCAGCACCCCGAAAAACCCCTTAGAGAGTAGGTTTGAAAGCGATTAAACAGAGTTAATTTTTGAGCAATTTTGATGAAAAAACGCGAAAATAACCATGAAGGAAGCGTTTTATCGAAAAAAGGACTTCAGATTCGTGTTCAGCACCCCGAAAAACCCCTTAGAGAGTAGGTTTGAAAGCGATTAAACAGAGTTTATTTTTGAGCAATTTTGATGAAAAAACGCGAAAATAACCATGAAGGAAGCGTTTTATCGAAAAAAGGACTTCAGATTCGTGTTCAGCACCCCGAAAAACCCCTTAGAGAGTAGGTTTGAAAGCGATTAAACAGAGTTTATTTTTGAGCAATTTTGATGAAAAAACGCGAAAATAACCATGAAGGAAGCGTTTTATCGAAAAAAGGACTTCAGATTCGTGTTCAGCACCCCGAAAAACCCCTTAGAGAGTAGGTTTGAAAGCGATTAAACAGAGTTTATTTTTGAGCAATTTTGATGAAAAAACGCGAAAATAACCATGAAGGAAGCGTTTTATCGAAAAAAGGACTTCAGATTCGTGTTCAGCACCCCGAAAAACCCCTTAGAGAGTAGGTTTGAAAGCGATTAAACAGAGTTTATTTTTGAGCAATTTTGATGAAAAAACGCGAAAATAACCATGAAGGAAGCGTTTTATCGAAAAAAGGACTTCAGATTCGTGTTCAGCACCCCGAAAAACCCCTTAGAGAGTAGGTTTGAAAGCGATTAAACAGAGTTTATTTTTGAGCAATTTTGATGAAAAAACGCGAAAATAACCATGAAGGAAGCGTTTTATCGAAAAAAGGACTTCAGATTCGTGTTCAGCACCCCGAAAAACCCCTTAGAGAGTAGGTTTGAAAGCGATTAAACAGAGTTTAATTTTTGAGCAATTTTGATGAAAAAACGCGAAAATAACCATGAAGGAAGCGTTTTATCGAAAAAAGGACTTCAGATTCGTGTTCAGCACCCCGAAAAACCCCTTAGAGAGTAGGTTTGAAAGCGATTAAACAGAGTTTATTTTTGAGCAATTTTGATGAAAAAACGCGAAAATAACCATGAAGGAAGCGTTTTATCGAAAAAGGACTTCAGATTCGTGTTCAGCACCCCGAAAAACCCCTTAGAGAGTAGGTTTGAAAGCGATTAAACAGAGTTTATTTTTGAGCAATTTTGATGAAAAAACGCGAAAATAACCATGAAGGAAGCGTTTTATCGAAAAAGGACTTCAGATTCGTGTTCAGCACCCCGAAAAACCCCTAGAGAGTAGGTTTGAAAGCGATTAAACAGAGTTTATTTTTGAGCAATTTTGATGAAAAAACGCGAAAATAACCATGAAGGAAGCGTTTTATCGAAAAAAGGACTTCAGATTCGTGTTCAGCACCCCGAAAAACCCCTTAGAGAGTAGGTTTGAAAGCGATTAAACAGAGTTTATTTTTGAGCAATTTTGATGAAAAAACGCGAAAATAACCATGAAGGAAGCGTTTTATCGAAAAAAGGACTTCAGATTCGTGTTCAGCACCCCGAAAAACCCCTTAGAGAGTAGGTTTGAAAGCGATTAAACAGAGTTTATTTTTGAGCAATTTTGATGAAAAAACGCGAAAATAACCATGAAGGAAGCGTTTTATCGAAAAAAGGACTTCAGATTCGTGTTCAGCAAAACGCGAAAATAACCATGAAGGAAGCGTTTTATCGAAAAAAGGACTTCAGATTCGTGTTCAGCACCCCGAAAAACCCCTTAGAGAGTAGGTTTGAAAGCGATTAAACAGAGTTTATTTTTGAGCAATTTTGATGAAAAAACGCGAAAATAACCATGAAGGAAGCGTTTTATCGAAAAAAGGACTTCAGATTCGTGTTCAGCACCCCGAAAAACCCCTTAGAGAGTAGGTTTGAAAGCGATTAAACAGAGTTTATTTTTGAGCAATTTTGATGAAAAAACGCGAAAATAACCATGAAGGAAGCGTTTTATCGAAAAAAGGACTTCAGATTCGTGTTCAGCACCCCGAAAAACCCCTTAGAGAGTAGGTTTGAAAGCGATTAAACAGAGTTTATTTTTGAGCAATTTTGATGAAAAAACGCGAAAATAACCATGAAGGAAGCGTTTTATCGAAAAAAGGACTTCAGATTCGTGTTCAGCACCCCGAAAAACCCCTTAGAGAGTAGGTTTGAAAGCGATTAAACAGAGTTTATTTTTGAGCAATTTTGATGAAAAAACGCGAAAATAACCATGAAGGAAGCGTTTTATCGAAAAAAGGACTTCAGATTCGTGTTCAGCACCCCGAAAAACCCCTTAGAGAGTAGGTTTGAAAGCGATTAAACAGAGTTTATTTTTGAGCAATTTTGATGAAAAAACGCGAAAATAACCATGAAGGAAGCGTTTTATCGAAAAAAAGGACTTCAGATTCGTGTTCAGCACCCCGAAAAACCCCTTAGAGAGTAGGTTTGAAAGCGATTAAACAGAGTTTATTTTTGAGCAATTTTGATGAAAAAACGCGAAAATAACCATGAAGGAAGCGTTTTATCGAAAAAAGGACTTCAGATTCGTGTTCAGCACCCCGAAAAACCCCTTAGAGAGTAGGTTTGAAAGCGATTAAACAGAGTTTATTTTTGAGCAATTTTGATGAAAAAACGCGAAAATAACCATGAAGGAAGCGTTTTATCGAAAAAAGGACTTCAGATTCGTGTTCAGCACCCCGAAAAACCCCTTAGAGAGTAGGTTTGAAAGCGATTAAACAGAGTTTATTTTTGAGCAATTTTGATGAAAAAACGCGAAAATAACCATGAAGGAAGCGTTTTATCGAAAAAAGGACTTCAGATTCGTGTTCAGCACCCCGAAAAACCCCTTAGAGAGTAGGTTTGAAAGCGATTAAACAGAGTTTATTTTTGAGCAATTTTGATGAAAAAACGCGAAAATAACCATGAAGGAAGCGTTTTATCGAAAAAAGGACTTCAGATTCGTGTTCAGCACCCCGAAAAACCCCTTAGAGAGTAGGTTTGAAAGCGATTAAACAGAGTTTATTTTTGAGCAATTTTGATGAAAAAACGCGAAAATAACCATGAAGGAAGCGTTTTATCGAAAAAAGGACTTCAGATTCGTGTTCAGCACCCCGAAAAACCCCTTAGAGAGTAGGTTTGAAAGCGATTAAACAGAGTTTATTTTTGAGCAATTTTGATGAAAAAACGCGAAAATAACCATGAAGGAAGCGTTTTATCGAAAAAAGGACTTCAGATTCGTGTTCAGCACCCCGAAAAACCCCTTAGAGAGTAGGTTTGAAAGCGATTAAACAGAGTTTATTTTTGAGCAATTTTGATGAAAAAACGCGAAAATAACCATGAAGGAAGCGTTTTATCGAAAAAAGGACTTCAGATTCGTGTTCAGCACCCCGAAAAACCCCTTAGAGAGTAGGTTTGAAAGCGATTAAACAGAGTTTATTTTTGAGCAATTTTGATGAAAAAACGCGAAAATAACCATGAAGGAAGCGTTTTATCGAAAAAAGGACTTCAGATTCGTGTTCAGCACCCCGAAAAACCCCTTAGAGAGTAGGTTTGAAAGCGATTAAACAGAGTTTATTTTTGAGCAATTTTGATGAAAAAACGCGAAAATAACCATGAAGGAAGCGTTTTATCGAAAAAAGGACTTCAGATTCGTGTTCAGCACCCCGAAAAACCCCTTAGAGAGTAGGTTTGAAAGCGATTAAACAGAGTTAATTTTTGAGCAATTTTGATGAAAAAACGCGAAAATAACCATGAAGGAAGCGTTTTATCGAAAAAAGGACTTCAGATTCGTGTTCAGCACCCCGAAAAACCCCTTAGAGAGTAGGTTTGAAAGCGATTAAACAGAGTTAATTTTTGAGCAATTTTGATGAAAAAACGCGAAAATAACCATGAAGGAAGCGTTTTATCGAAAAAAGGACTTCAGATTCGTGTTCAGCACCCCGAAAAACCCCTTAGAGAGTAGGTTTGAAAGCGATTAAACAGAGTTTATTTTTGAGCAATTTTGATGAAAAAACGCGAAAATAACCATGAAGGAAGCGTTTTATCGAAAAAAGGACTTCAGATTCGTGTTCAGCACCCCGAAAAACCCCTTAGAGAGTAGGTTTGAAAGCGATTAAACAGAGTTTATTTTTGAGCAATTTTGATGAAAAAACGCGAAAATAACCATGAAGGAAGCGTTTTATCGAAAAAAGGACTTCAGATTCGTGTTCAGCACCCCGAAAAACCCCTTAGAGAGTAGGTTTGAAAGCGATTAAACAGAGTTTATTTTTGAGCAATTTTGATGAAAAAACGCGAAAATAACCATGAAGGAAGCGTTTTATCGAAAAAAGGACTTCAGATTCGTGTTCAGCACCCCGAAAAACCCCTTAGAGAGTAGGTTTGAAAGCGATTAAACAGAGTTTATTTTTGAGCAATTTTGATGAAAAAACGCGAAAATAACCATGAAGGAAGCGTTTTATCGAAAAAAGGACTTCAGATTCGTGTTCAGCACCCCGAAAAACCCCTTAGAGAGTAGGTTTGAAAGCGATTAAACAGAGTTAATTTTTGAGCAATTTTGATGAAAAAACGCGAAAATAACCATGAAGGAAGCGTTTTATCGAAAAAAGGACTTCAGATTCGTGTTCAGCACCCCGAAAAACCCCTTAGAGAGTAGGTTTGAAAGCGATTAAACAGAGTTTATTTTTGAGCAATTTTGATGAAAAAACGCGAAAATAACCATGAAGGAAGCGTTTTATCGAAAAAAGGACTTCAGATTCGTGTTCAGCACCCCGAAAAACCCCTTAGAGAGTAGGTTTGAAAGCGATTAAACAGAGTTTATTTTTGAGCAATTTTGATGAAAAAACGCGAAAATAACCATGAAGGAAGCGTTTTATCGAAAAAAGGACTTCAGATTCGTGTTCAGCACCCCGAAAAACCCCTTAGAGAGTAGGTTTGAAAGCGATTAAACAGAGTTTATTTTTGAGCAATTTTGATGAAAAAACGCGAAAATAACCATGAAGGAAGCGTTTTATCGAAAAAAGGACTTCAGATTCGTGTTCAGCACCCCGAAAAACCCCTTAGAGAGTAGGTTTGAAAGCGATTAAACAGAGTTTATTTTTGAGCAATTTTGATGAAAAAACGCGAAAATAACCATGAAGGAAGCGTTTTATCGAAAAAAGGACTTCAGATTCGTGTTCAGCACCCCGAAAAACCCCTTAGAGAGTAGGTTTGAAAGCGATTAAACAGAGTTTATTTTTGAGCAATTTTGATGAAAAAACGCGAAAATAACCATGAAGGAAGCGTTTTATCGAAAAAGGACTTCAGATTCGTGTTCAGCACCCCGAAAAACCCCTTAGAGAGTAGGTTTGAAAGCGATTAAACAGAGCGATTAAACAGAGTTTATTTTTGAGCAATTTTGATGAAAAAACGCGAAAATAACCATGAAGGAAGCGTTTTATTGAAAAAAGGACTTCAGATTCGTGTTCAGCACCCCGAAAAACCCCTTAGAGAGTAGGTTTGAAAGCGATTAAACAGAGTTGATTTTTGAGCACATTTTGATGAAAAATCGCGAAAATAACCATGAAGGAAGCGTTTTATCGGGAAACGGACTTCAGATTCGTGTTCAGCACCCCGAAATACCCCTTAGAGAGTAGGTTTGAAAGCGATTAAACAGAGTTGATTTTCAGGACATTTTGATGAAAAATCGCGAAAATAACCATGAAGGAAGCGTTTTATCGGGAAACGGACTTCAGATTCGTGTTCAGCACCCCGAAATACCCCTTAGAGAGTAGGTTTGAAAGCGATTAAACAGAGTTGATTTTCAGGACATTTTTGATGAAAAATCGCGAAAATAACCTTGAAGGAAGCGTTTTATCGGAAAACGGACTTCAGATTCGTGTTCAGCACCCCGAAAAACCCCTTAGAGAGTAGGTTTGAAAGCGATTAAACAGAGTTGATTTTGAGGACATTTTTATGAAAAATCGCGAAAATAACCATGAAGGAAGCGTTTTATCGGGAAACGGACTTCAGATTCGTGTTCAGCACCCCGAAATACCCCTTAGAGAGTAGGTTTGAAAGCGATTAAACAGAGTTGATTTTCAGGACATTTTGATGAAAAATCGCGAAAATAACCATGAAGGAAGCGTTTTATCGGGAAACGGACTTCAGATTCGTGTTCAGCACCCCGAAATACCCCTTAGAGAGTAGGTTTGAAAGCGATTAAACAGAGTTGATTTTCAGGACATTTTGATGAAAATCGCGAAAATAACCATGAAGGAAGCGTTTTATCGAAAAACGGACTTCAGATTCGTGTTCAGCACCCCGAAATACCCCTTAGAGAGTAGGTTTGAAAGCGATTAAACAGAGTTGATTTTCAGGACATTTTGATGAAAAATCGCGAAAATAACCATGAAGGAAGCGTTTTATCGGGAAACGGACTTCAGATTCGTGTTCAGCACCCCGAAATACCCCTTAGAGAGTAACATTTTGATGAAAAATCGCGAAAATAACCATGAAGGAAGCGTTTTATCGGGAAACGGACTTCAGATTCGTGTTCAGCACCCCGAAATACCCCTTAGAGAGTAGGTTTGAAAGCGATTAAACAGAGTTGATTTTCAGACATTTTGATGAAAAATCGCGAAAATAACCATGAAGGAAGCGTTTTATCGGGAAACGGACTTCAGATTCGTGTTCAGCACCCCGAAATACCCCTTAGAGAGTAGGTTTGAAAGCGATTAAACAGAGTTGATTTTCAGGACATTTTGATGAAAAATCGCGAAAATAACCATGAAGGAAGCGTTTTATCGAAAAACGGACTTCAGATTCGTGTTCAGCACCCCGAAAAACCCCTTAGAGAGTAGGTTTGAAAGCGATTAAACAGAGTTGATTTTTGAGCACATTTTGATGAAAAATCGCGAAAATAACCATGAAGGAAGCGTTTTATCGAAAAACGGACTTCAGATTCGTGTTCAGCACCCCGAAAAACCCCTTAGAGAGTAGGTTTTGAAAGCGATTAAACAGAGTTGATTTTTGAGCAATTTTGATGAAAAATCGCGAAAATAACCATGAAGGAAGCGTTTTATCGAAAAACGGACTTCAGATTCGTGTTCAGCACCCCGAAAACCCCTTAGAGAGTAGGTTTGAAAGCGATTAAACAGAGTTGATTTTTGAGCAATTTTGATGAAAAATCGCGAAAATAACCATGAAGGAAGCGTTTTATCGAAAAACGGACTTCAGATTCGTGTTCAGCACCCCGAAAAACCCCTTAGAGAGTAGGTTTGAAAGCGATTAAACAGAGTTTATTTTTGAGCAATTTTGATGAAAAATCGCGAAAATAACCATGAAGGAAGCGTTTTATCGAAAAACGGACTTCAGATTCGTGTTCAGCACCCCGAAAAACCCCTTAGAGAGTAGGTTTGAAAGCGATTAAACAGAGTTTATTTTTGAGCAATTTTGATGAAAAAACGCGAAAATAACCATGAAGGAAGCGTTTTATCGAAAAACGGACTTCAGATTCGTGTTCAGCACCCCGAAAAACCCCTTAGAGAGTAGGTTTGAAAGCGATTAAACAGAGTTATTTTTGAGCAATTTTGATGAAAAATCGCGAAAATAACCATGAAGGAAGCGTTTTATCGAAAAACGGACTTCAGATTCGTGTTCAGCACCCCGAAAAACCCCTTAGAGAGTAGGTTTGAAAGCGATTAAACAGAGTTGATTTTGAGCAATTTTGATGAAAAATCGCGAAAATAACCATGAAGGAAGCGTTTTATCGAAAAAAGGACCTAAGATTCGTGTTCAGCACCCCGAAAAACCCCTTAGAGAGTAGGTTTGAAAGCGATTAAACAGAGTTAATTTTTGAGCAATTTTGATGAAAAAACGCGAAAATAACCATGAAGGAAGCGTTTTATCGAAAAACGGACTTCAGATTCGTGTTCAGCACCCCGAAAAACCCCTTAGAGAGTAGGTTTGAAAGCGATTAAACAGAGTTGATTTTTGAGCAATTTTGATGAAAAATCGCGAAAATAACCATGAAGGAAGCGTTTTATCGAAAAACGGACTTCAGATTCGTGTTCAGCACCCCGAAAAACCCCTTAGAGAGTAGGTTTGAAAGCGATTAAACAGAGTTGATTTTTGAGCAATTTTGATGAAAAATCGCGAAAATAACCATGAAGGAAGCGTTTTATCGAAAAACGGACTTCAGATTCGTGTTCAGCACCCCGAAAAACCCCTTAGAGAGTAGGTTTGAAAGCGATTAAACAGAGTTTATTTTTGAGCAATTTTGATGAAAAATCGCGAAAATAACCATGAAGGAAGCGTTTTATCGAAAAACGGACTTCAGATTCGTGTTCAGCACCCCGAAAAACCCCTTAGAGAGTAGGTTTGAAAGCGATTAAACAGAGTTAATTTTTGAGCAATTTTGATGAAAAATCGCGAAAATAACCATGAAGGAAGCGTTTTATCGAAAAACGGACTTCAGATTCGTGTTCAGCACCCCGAAAAACCCCTTAGAGAGTAGGTTTGAAAGCGATTAAACAGAGTTTATTTTTGAGCAATTTTGATGAAAAATCGCGAAAATAACCATGAAGGAAGCGTTTTATCGAAAAACGGACTTCGATTCGTGTTCAGCACCCCGAAAAACCCCTTAGAGAGTAGGTTTGAAAGCGATTAAACAGAGTTTATTTTTGAGCAATTTTGATGAAAAATCGCGAAAATAACCATGAAGGAAGCGTTTTATCGAAAAACGGACTTCAGATTCGTGTTCAGCACCCCGAAAAACCCCTTAGAGAGTAGGTTTGAAAGGGATTAAACAGAGTTTATTTTTGAGCAATTTTGATGAAAAATCGCGAAAATAACCATGAAGGAAGCGTTTTATCGAAAAACGGACTTCAGATTCGTGTTCAGCACCCCGAAAAACCCCTTAGAGAGTAGGTTTGAAAGGGATTAAACAGAGTTTATTTTTCAGCAATTTTGATGAAAAAACGCGAAAATAACCATGAAGGAAGCGTTTTATCGGAAAACGGACTTCAGATTCGTGTTCAGCACCCCGAAAAACCCCTTAGAGAGTAGGTTTGAAAGGATTAAACAGAGTTTATTTTTGAGCAATTTTGATGAAAAATCGCGAAAATAACCATGAAGGAAGCGTTTTATCGAAAAACGGACTTCAGATTCGTGTTCAGCACCCCGAAAAACCCCTTAGAGAGTAGGTTTGAAAGCGATTAAACAGAGTTTATTTTTGAGCAATTTTGATGAAAAATCGCGAAAATAACCATGAAGGAAGCGTTTTATCGAAAAACGGACTTCAGATTCGTGTTCAGCACCCCGAAAAACCCCTTAGAGAGTAAAGTAGGTTTTGAAAGGGATTAAACAGAGTTTATTTTTGTGGAATTTTGATGAAAAATC